>PVJO010001970.1:0-16830 GCA_004026905.1 Hystrix cristata | reverse complement strand
TGTGGTGAATATTTTTTAAATTGAGAGAACACTTTGATTTGGGCGCTGCTATTATGAAAGGTTATATTAGTGTTCAGAGCAGCAGTTAGAAATGGGTTTCTTGTTGTATACCAGGTGCTCTAGAAAGAATGGAATGATTTCCTGTTCTAATGGTTTACTCAAAACTGTTACTCCTTGTCTTGTGGGTTTTTTCATTTCCAGCTACATGCTTTATCCA
This sequence comes from Hystrix cristata, assembly GCA_004026905.1. NCBI lineage: Eukaryota > Metazoa > Chordata > Mammalia > Rodentia > Hystricidae > Hystrix > Hystrix cristata. The sequence continues at coordinate 16,613 of PVJO010001970.1, read as the reverse complement.
TATTGGACACTCAGTAAATGTTGATTAACAATCATGAAGGTTATTTTAAGAGTGCCAAGGGGAAAACCCATATGATTAGTGAACCTGTGGGCGTTCTCTTTACTTTCAAGTAAATTCTACAACTGTATTCCTGACACATAGTATTTAAAATAACCATTTTGTTTGAGAAGTCATAGAGGACACATGTAATAATTATGAAAGAAATATTAAGGAGTTTTGATTTTTGTACCTACATTCATATGTTTACCAGAATTGACAGCGTAACCAAGTAATAGCTAAGTTAACTCTAGCATTTCTTGACTCTGTAGGCTTAGTGTTCTAAATTGAACATAGTATTTGATTGTGGTGTCCAGAATTGAAATGTTACAACTTTGGCACATTACTTAGAAACAGTGGCTTCTATTTCTTCTCAAGAATGAGGAACAGATAATGAATGTATTGAATCATGTCAATGTTTCATTGTGTCCCTAGGAAAAATAAATAGTGACTGAAAGTTTATGGTTGCTAGAGATAGAAAATCAATTATGAATTAAAAGCGGCTATGACTCGGACTTTTTCTGCTCATACCTGATAGTTTTCATTGTGGAATAAGCAGTAAGTTTTCTCGTAGAGATTAATAGGTATTATATCTGAGTGGTTGTTTCTTTGGGTCATAGTCCATTTTTAGTTTCTTGAGTTTGACATTTACAAGTAAATGTTAAAGAATTAAAACTTCTGCTTCTTCTAGTTTCCCCCTTAGACTTTCAAACTGCATAATAGAAGTAGTAACCCATAATGACTTAAAAAAGAATCAAGTTAATACCTTTGGCTAAAGGCTGAAGATATTTGAATATACATGACATCTAACAGTTTCTCCCATGAATCTCATTTCTTCTAGTTGCTTAACACATACTTTAGAAGTTTGGATTTTCCCAGGTTTTACTCTTTTCCTTCATACTCCTTACATTTCCATTTAAAACTTTTGTCTGTTTCTGTGGACTATTCTGATGGACTTTAAAGTTTACATTTCAAGCTCCGTCTGACTTTCCCTGTCTCCCCAGTGACTCATCACCTGTGGGTTTCCAGAAGGAAACAATATTTTAAAATCCTATCTCCTGTTTCATGGTTCAAAAAGATTTTCTAAATATCGGGAACAGCCATCGTAATTTTCACAAAGACCAGAAGGAAGCTCTACCTTACAAGGAAAGTGAGACATCCAGTGGATATGTGCTGTGGACAACTCGGAAGTCATTGTACTGAAGCTTTTGAGAAAAGATGGTTTAGAAATACCTATCCGAAGTTTAGATGGGAGTAATTGTCAAAACAATAAAAGTAATTTTTTTGTAATGTTTTCACATATTATATGTCTTAGTTACTTTTCTCATTGCCGAGACAAAATACTCAGCACCCAATGTTAAAAGGAGGAAAGGTTTATTTTAGCTCACAGTTTATAGAGGTTTCAGTCCATAGTAGACTGGCTCCAAGGTAGGGTGGCATGGTAGAGGGGCATCGCAGAGGAGAAACAGTCCATGGCAGAGCAGACAGGAAGCAAAGCAGCAGCAGCAGCAGCTGCAGCAGCAAGCTCGCCTTCTTTCTGTCCCTTTATATTCCACGCAGGCTACAAGCCTATTGATTGGTGTCACCCATAGCCAGGGTGGGGCTTCCATTATCCATACCCTTAGTCCCAGTATCAACCTTTAATCCACATTCATGCACCCTTATCCAGCTACCTTGGAAACTCCTCACCCATGACTGCATGAGGCTCTGGAAGAACATCTAGATACAAGCCACAGCATTATAAAATTATTTAGTTAAAGCTTTCTGGAAAACTGTTTTTTCAGGGCTTTGAAGTTAGAAGGGACTTGAATTGGTTAAGGTTGATAGATTGAATTATTCAGATGATGGAATAGCACACTGAAGTCCCATTAGAAGGAATGAGCAGTTGTGGGTTTGAAACAAAGGCTTCTCTTGTTTAGAACAGAGAATCTACTGAGAATATAAAAAAAGCGATAATGAAGGGACAACAGGAGAGAAGTGACATGATGTAGGCCACTCGAGAAGGGATAAATGAGTTTGCATTTGATGCAGAAGAATCCTTGAACAGGGAAATGAAGAGCAATGTGAGAAGATTCATCCAATGGTTTTGGGACTGGATTGGAAGGGGAGATTTGAATGATGGTGAGTTAAAGGACGCAATAGGAGGTTTCCTGCTGAGAGGTGACAAGCTTTGAAGGTCAGTGGTGTTAAGTGAAAGGAGAATGGTGGCTGTAAAAATAGAATATGAGACATCAAAAGAACCTTATGGAATTTGGATAGAATTTTATAATATTTGCATAAATACAGGAGTTAAAGTTGTTTACGAAGTTACTAATCTTTGACTTTCTTAAGTCTGCAAAAGTAGTGATTTTATATGTATTTTTGTAGTTCATGCCTGGTTGAGTTAGAGATGAGTGTTCTTAAAAAGGGATAATGGGCTGGAGCCCTGGTGTGTGCCTGTAATCTCAGCAACTCGTGAGGCTGAGGCAGGAGGATTGTAAGTTTGCACCCAGCCTTGGCAGTTTAGTGAGATCCTGTCTCAAAATAAAATATAAAAAGGGCTGAGATGTAGCTCTGCGGTAAAGCCTCTGAAATCAAACCCCAGTACTGAAAAAGAAAGAAAAAAGGAAAGAGAGAAAGGAAAGAAAGAAAGAAAGAGAAAAATGTATAATGGCCTCAATGAAGTAACAAAAACTGCAATGGTGGCAATAATACCATTTAAATAAGGACAAAAGTCTTAAGAGATTGTGGGTATTTAGGAGATTGTGGTAGAGTTTTGAGCTGGCAGCAGACTGAATTGTAGTGTTGTAATGAAAGAAAGCAGAGAGAAACAGAGAGAAGCAGTCAGAAAGAAGAAAGCAAGCAAGCAGATTTCAGGGGTTATTATTCTTTGAAATTATAAAGATGTATGTCTGTATGTACTAACGGAAAGTCTCAAATAAAACAGTATGGACCTTGACTAAGTGGCGTTTAATCAGGATAGAAAAACTTTGAAAGATTGATTTCCTCTTCCAATAGTTTGCCCCTGACTTGGTCAGTTTTGAAACTTTTGTGTAGCCTGAAGAGAATTAGACCCAAGTTAATTAAGAAGCTAAATAAAATACACACACACTCACACACACACACACCCACGCACCCACCCACACCCCAATAAGTGAAGATTTGAGCTCTTAGCGAGAAATGCAGGTACAGTACATATATCAGTGCTGTGTTTTGAAATAACCCAATTTGGCTGCATTGCCTTGGTAGCCCTCTCCTCCTCTTCAGACAGATCTGATTGGTGAGCATAAGTTCATCCTAAATGGCCACATGTGCTTTGTAATAAAAAAGATAGCAGTGCTGCCAAACAATACTCATGATGGTCTCAGCAAAGGAGGGCGATATGAGTATATGGATGCAACACAGACTCCTTTGAGAAAGAGGAAGCCCGATCTCCAAGGAGGCATGTCACACTGAGTCAGGACCCAGTGGCTGAGGAAAGCAGCTTACATGTTTTAGGGCATCAAATTATCAGGTTGTTTCTGCTCATTTCCTATTCAAACTCACACTCCGCACTTCCTAAGTACCACAGAAAACACTAGCCCTGTCTTCCCTGAGCACAGTGAATGAGGGACATGGACAGAATAGATAGAATGGGCTCATTCTCCAGGTTCGCTACATTTGCATGCATATTTTATTAGATCTTCAAAGAAGCAGCTTATGAAGAGCCATGCAAGAAAGAGAGAGAGAGAAAGAGAGAGAGAGAGAGAGAGTGTGTGTGTGTGTGTGTGTGTGTTGTAGAAATACTACATTTCGAGCTGTTTGTGCTCACTTTGGGATGAACAGGGTGAGATGTTTCATATTTAATCTATTTGAGATCCCCACGCTTTGGTGCTGTTTCTTGTGAGCTAATATATGAGGGAAGGCGTTTTGGAAGAATGAGGTTTAAGTTTTAGAATTAAATTTTAACCAAAATGATATTTATTGGCTATCTACAGTCTCTGTGTCTAGTAATGGGGCTAAAACTTGAGTTATGAGTGGGACTGAAACTAAACTCTTTGTATGATTTAGGCAGTCATGTCAAATGCTTTTTGATAATCATGTTAAACAAGGTGGACATTACGACCTCTTTCTCTGAAACCAGTTATTCTTAAATTTTGCCTTGGATTCCCCCATAGACTTCTATGCCTTCTGTAATTGAGAATTTTGTCAGGGAATTTCTTTTTCTTCCTTGAGGCTGTGGTTCTGGGAAGGCGTTCAAGGGCACCTCTTCAAACAGCGAAAGCCAGCTATGTTGGTAGCAATTGTTCTAATGAGCAAATGGTTGAGCTTTGCAGTTTGGGCTTTAGAAAAATAATCTTGTACCATTTACTGGATTGTTAGAGCACCCGGAATTTATGCCTGAAATAAACTTTTATGTCTGTGGTGTAGAGGGCTGCTTTTGTCTTGCGTCTGGATTCAGTCACGCAGAGTGGGAAAGTGACACTGTGTAATCATTAGAAGTGCAATCAAAACCGCTCATCAGAGGAGCCAGCTCCTATTTAGTGAGGTCACATCTGCTTTATGTCTCTGTTTGTTGGAGGATAAAAGGAAAGGAGCACCAGGGCTCCTTTATGTTCTCCTGTTTTTATCTGGCAGGCCAGGAGCTCAGGAGGTCTGTTTTTCGTCATTCCTGGATCACATCAAAGCTCATCCCGGCAAAGCTGTAGCTAATCTGCGGGCAGGATGGACCTCAACGACCCTTGAGAGCCTTTCTACTGCTGCTACCTGGGAAATATTTCTCCCTCTTGCAAAATCTTTTATCTGAAAAAGTTGCACCTACCATCATTTGCTTAACTTTTAACAGAAAACGGCCGACAATTTGTAAAGGAGCAACAGTTTGCCTGCAAAATTATCTTCCTCCAGATTCACATTTTTCTTTTAAATGCTCACAGCCCCTACTCTGTTAGTAAAACCACATAGATGGAAAGATAGTCAATAAGAAAAGCATACTGCATTTGTTTTATTATTATTATTTTTAAACAGATCATGAAGAAAACCCAGGTGAAATACAGGCTACCGTAATCATATTCTTTTCTTCCTTTTGATGGAAAATAATCTGTTATTTATGATAAAAATTCAGATTGTACTGGTCCAAGATTTTTTTCTATATTCAAATATTAATTTTTATTCATTGATTTTCGTATTCAAGCTTTTCATTCATTCACTTACCGTATGTTCATTCATTCAGAAAACATTTGTTGAGTACCCATTTAGGGCCATACACTTACCAGAAGGTGAAATACTGTATACATAAATAAAGCAGGGGAACTAGAGTGTTGGCTGGGCAGGGCTGAATGGAGCTCCAGTGTGGGCCTTGTGGCTGTTTAATCAGAGGCCTGGGAGGCAGAGTTGGCTGTGCAGACGTCTTGGAGAATAGGCAGAGATGGGCAGACCGTCGAGGGCAAAGGCCCTTACGCAGGGGTCCTGGATGAGTTCCAGTGTTAGCAAGTGAGCTGGTGGCTGGATGTGGCTGGATGGAGCTACTGTGCAGCCAGGTGATGGGGGGTGAGGCCAGCAAGGTGGGTGGGAATGGCAGAAGAGAAAGCAGTGTAGGCAGGGCTCTGTGGGTACTAGGAGGCCTTCAGCTTTTACTCTTAGTGAGGTGGGGCAGGGAGGGTGGTGAGCAGAGGCTGAGAGGCCCTGACTTCTGTTGTAAGAGGCTCAGTCCCCCACGCTGTGCGGAGAGTTGGCAGTCAGGGACTAGGCAGGAACTTGGCCCTTGTCAGGTGGCCGTTGTTATAGCCAGCAGAGAAATTACAGTGCTTTGGATCAGGTTTGTAAGTTGGTAAGAAATTAGATGATTTCTTTCTTTCTTCCTCCCCTCCCCTCCCCTTCTCTCCCATCCCCTCCCTTTCCTTCTCTTCTCTTTTCCTCTCCTCCTCCCTCTCCTTCTCCTTCTCCCTCTCCCCCTCTCTCTCCTTTTTTGGTACTAAGCTTTAAACCCAAGGTCTTTGCACTGAGCTACAAGCTACATTCCCAGCCCTTTTTAATTTTAAAAAAAAAGTTTTTCTTTTAAACAGGGTCTCACTAAATTGCTAAATTTCCCAGGCTGGGCCTGAATTTGTGACCCTCCTGCTTCAGCCTCCCAGAGTGCTGGGATTACAGGCCTATGCCATCATTTCTAGCTGAGAGGTGTATTTTAAAAGGAAGACCTACAGGGGTTGTTTAATTTTGGACATGAGGTGTAAGAGAGTCAGAGATGATCCTAGGGTTTTTATTCTATTATTTTTGCAGGGGGCGGGCTGCTGGGGATCGAAGTCAGGGCCTTCGCTTGCTAGGCAAATGCTCTACCACCAAGCTAAATCCTCCACCCCTTGGGTTGCTTCCTCTTTTTTGCCATTGTGAATAATGTTGCTATACACATGTGTAGGTTTTTGTGTGGACCTAGAGAGGTTTTCATTTCTCTTGGGTATGTACCTAGGGGTAAAAAATATGTATCTTCTACTGACTAGTTTCTTCGGTTCATTGTTACGTCTATGAAATTCATTTATCTTGTTGCAGGTAGCAGTAGTTCATTCTTAATAGTCTTTGGGATTCTGTCCTATAAACGTACCTCAGTTTACTTATCTGTGTTCCAGCTAATAGGCATTTAGGTTGCTCCCATTTCTGTCTGTGATAGATAAGCGTACTGTAACATGCTTTGCCTGTCTCCTGAGGGGCAAGCACCCTTTTATCTCTAGGGATGCACAGAGGTGGACTCGCTGGCTCTTTTGTCTGGTTGTCTGTCCTTCTGAAACATTCCATCATGCTTGTTCACCTGCGTGCTGACCATGCCCTTCTTCACCCGTGGAGCAGAGAGATGTGCTTCTTGCAGACCTGGTTCCAGAGTCTTCCTTACTGCCTGGGCCTACATTTAGGATTGGCCTTTCTTCTGTCTCTCTAAAGCATCTTTTAGGAACCCTCTCCTTCTTTATGTATCACCTCTTCTGTTGCTTAACGGAGCAGCATTTTGCTATAACTCCTGCAACTTCCTGTGGTTGTGCAGCTTCCTACCCGTGAGCCTAAGATGACCTACAAGGGCTTGTTCCCTTACAGGAGTGCTTACTACAGGGTTTCGAGGGACCGAGAGTCCTTTAAGAGTATGATAAAATCTTTGCACTATTCCGTAGAAAAACGCATCCGCAAACACACACAAATCCCCCCCGCCCCAGTTTTCTTACAGTCTCAGGGGATTTGTGAACTCCGTGAATCCCATTCATTGTGGGTCTAAGGTTCCAAGATTAAGAACTCTTCATTTTAAGTAAAGGGGATCAGGAGGAGGAGGGAAGGGGCGGAAAGGAGGGTATTTGGGGGATGAATAGAATCAAAATTATGTTATATGCATGTATGAAAATGCGTTAATGAAACCCAATATTTTGTAAAATTAATTTGCACTAGCAAAATATATACAATGAAAAAAGTAGATTATAATCATCACTATTTACTTAATAAATTCAGCCTGAAAAATGCCAAAAAGCATTCTTCTGTACCTTGTGATTGTCTTAACAATTTTTTCACATTTTTTTCCCTAACTTAACATCTTCTGCCCCAAAATGTCACTGTTAAGTGACACAGACATATGGAAGGACAGTAATACATTGCCGTGAATAAAACTAGCTAGTACAGGATTTCAATTAGAAAGAATATGTCCCAGAGATCTGTTGTTCAACATGGTCACTATAGTTAACAGTGCCTCGTATATTCGAAAATTGCTAAGAAAATAGATTTTAAGTTTTATCATCACAAAAGAGTGTATGAGGTAATGGGTATATTCTTTAGCTTGATCAAGCCATGCCGCAATGTACACATGTATTAAAGCATCATGTAGATTATAAATAAACATGATTTTTATGTTAATTAGAAACAAACAAAGCAAACCCGGCCAATACAGAGGCCTTGACTTGTACGTAAATTATCAAAGGAGGTGAGAATTACTAGTGCTTAGAAATTGCTGTGGAATGCTCATTCTTTTCCAAGGATGAGCATTTGAGAACTTTAAAAATCATATCCTTAAAATAAAATTCAAAAAAAATAGAAAAAAAATCATATCCTTCAGTACTGCTGTTAAACTTTTTAACTAGAGATTAGAATGATTGCGCTGTGGCTGGGCTGGGTCCTCCCGGGGTGAGAGGGTGCTGCGTTGGCTGTCATGGCAGCTGGCGTCTATGCGGGATGTCTGTGCCCCAACCTTAACCCCTCTCTGCGAGCCCTCCCCGCCTCCACCTGTGTTTCCTGTCTCCCTTTTAAAAAGTGGATGAATCGTTGGGTGGCACTCAGTTACAGAGCTCCTTGGAAAAAACAGGTGTGGAGTAAGTAATGTAGATAATTAGAGCTTTTCTAAATGTGATGTTTAAAATAATTTAGTGACAGTAGTAACAAAAGTAGCTACTGAGATTTGTTCCTCAATCTCTGGTGTCTTTCCTTTAAGATAGAGAATTCAGGGTGTTAAATATAGCACTTTTATTTACAGTTTTTGGAACATATATATATTATGTTTTTCATTGAAAGTACAAATTTGGAAAAAAAAAAGAAAGTACAAATTTGGGCTTCCTTAGGAGGAAGTATATTAGTGCATCTTACAAGGCCTTAATATATAGTTCACTGTATATTTTTTTCGAGGAAAAATAAAACATTTTTGTTGTAAACTTTATTGCTTTAAAAGTTTTGCAAAAGTAATAAAAAGCACAAAGTGAAAATCATTTTCCCTTCTTTGCAATGCTCATTTCCACTCCTCAGGGATAACCCCCATTCATAATTTTTCTTCTTGGAGTTTTAAATCAGTGCTATAAAGACATTGTACAGGTTTGTTTTTATAATACTGTGATCATGTTACAGTCTTATGCAACTTGCTTTTTTTCACTTTGCAATGGATGGCAGACATTCTTGCACATATGTCTTGATTTACTTTCTTCTTTTCTTTTTAAATGCTTACTTCCTTTTATCTACTGAATTTTAAAGTAATGAGTTAGAATTTTATTTTATTTTATTTTATTTATTTATTTCTTTTGTGGTTCCGGGGATCGAACTCAGGCCCTTGTGCTTGCAAGGCAAGCACGCTAATCACTGAGCTAAATCCCCAGCCCCGAGTTAGAATTTTAATTGCTAAACAAGACCCGTAAATTTTGTTTTAGAATTAGGAACTCTTGGATTTTAACCTATTTGTTGTGCTTTAATCCAGTGTGGCCCTTAATCTCAATCTTGATGCTCTGATAATCTAAAATAGTCTCCTCTCTCGAAGTCCTTTTGACTTGACCCCTTATTCTTCATTTATTTTCTCACTTCCAGATATGGCAAGGCCTGCCAGTCCATTCTTTTCTCCAAATTAAAATTGAACTGTGGATTAAGCCTCAATTTTATTTCATGCTGTGTTTAGGAAAATTTTCCTCACTCCTTTAACCTGATTTACCAGCTGCACCCCTGGGTGTGTCTTATCAGTCAATCATCAAGTATTTTTGAGAGCTACTATGTGCAGGGAAGTCATCTAGATCGTGTGATGAAGCAAACAAGTCACCACAGTGTTCCCTTTCCCACATACTGAGCAATTACAACCAACATGACTGTGATGTCTTTAAAGCTTATGTTTGATCATAAGGAGATTTATGAGAAGCCGTGGATCCCCAGGAAAGTAAGCAACTGAGGGGTTAAATGTGGCAATTTCTTATTCCAATTTTACTGTACAGTAAAACTGTACAGTATTCCAGTTTTTCTTATTCCAGTTTTACAGTGAAACTGTACAGTACATAAAATTCACTCATTTTAAGTGTTCAACCAGTTTTGGTAAGTGTATACAGCAGTGCAATCAACACTACAATCACTTTTTCATCAATCCAGTCGTTCCTTCAGACCTTTTGCAGTCAGTGTTGTCCCCACCCCAGTCTCAGGTAACCAATTTCAGGCTGATCCTCTTCTAGATGCTATAGTTTTGTTTTTTTTTTAATTTATTAGTACATATTTGTAGTATAGGATGATGACATTCATTGTTGGAAGTAGGTGCATGTACTAGATGCTATAGTTCTGCCTTGTTGTAGAATTTCACATAAATGGCATTGTGTGGTATGCAGTCTTTTGTATCTGGCTTCTGTTGCTCTGTATGATGTTTTTGGACTTTTCCATGCTGTTGCATATATCAGTAATTATTCCTATTTTGGGCTGAGAAGTATTCTATTGTATGTATGTAGGACTACATTTGAAGTTGAGCATTTGGAATATCTCCACCCCCCTTTTTTTTTGCTATTATGAATGCTGATGAATACTTGAATACAAGCTTTGTATGGGTGTGTTTTAATTCCCTTGGGTAGATACTTGGGAATAGTCATGTAATAGTTGTGTAATAGTACTCAGTCGTGTATATTTAACTTTTTCAAGTATATTTAAAATATATTTAAAGTATATTTAACTTTTTCAAGAGACTAACAAAATGTTTTCCAAAAGAGCTGAACCATTTTGTATTCCTACCGCCAAATGTGTGAGGATTCCAGTTACTTCATGTCTGCAAAACCCAAGGCTTTGCCATTCTTTCTCATTTAAGGTCTTCTGTTGGGTACACAATGGTAATAATTGTAGTTTTAATTGCATCTCTAATGACCAGGGATATCGAGTGTCTTTTTCTGCGCCTTTTTGGCTTTCTACAGATCAGTTATTATAATTTTTTTTTTTTTTTTGTGGTGCTGGGGATCGAACTCAGGGCCTTGTGCTTGCAAGGCAAGCACTCTAATCACTGAGCTAAATCTCCAGCCCCTACAGATCAGTTATTTGTTTTGTTTTCCATTTTGTTTTTTGTGAAATGGCTGTTCAAATCTTATTGGAATGTATGTCTTTTTTCATTGAGTTGTAAGAATACTTTATATATTATGAATACAAGTTCTCTGTTAGATATATGTTTGCCTTTGAAACTAGTATTAAGTTGAGGTTGGTTTTTTTGGTGCTGGGATTGAACTCAGGGCTTTGTGCTTGCTAGGCAAGTGCTCTACCACTGAGCTAAATCCCCAACCCATTAAATTGAGTTTTGATAAGAAAATGTATAAATCATTTATGTTTTTGTTTGAAATACAAAAGATAACTTTAATCAAAAAAATAATAACATAATTTTTAGAAAAGTTTATGATTGCGAAAGGGAGAGAAAGAAAAGAGAAAGTTCAGAGAAGGAATAAAGGAAATATTGGAGGCAGAGTGAACTGATTGATTGTAAAAGAAAAAAGTATTTCAGAAAAAAGAGAAAAGGAGATAAAACCACACAGAAATATGTAATGAGAGGCAACCTAAGAAATGGAAGAAGAGAACAACAAACAAATTTATACTTATAGAGAAAAAAGAAGAATAGGTATGAAAGGAGAAGACAAAAATGGAAGGAGACGAAAATGACACACCGGGTTCTTTTGTTTCTCCTATCCTATCTATGGCATAGTTACTCTGTTAGCTCATCTCTCCATTGCCCACTTCATGTGTCCAGCCTCTTTCCTTTTCTCCCACATTCCAGTTCTTCAATATTTTGCCCCTCTCTCCTCCACATCTTTAGTGCATAACAGCACAGACTCTGAAGTTACTTGGTTGGATTTGAACCCTAGCTCTGTGACCCTGGGACAGTCTCTAGCTTTATGATCCGTAACATGGGGATGATAGTAATACCTGTCTCAAAATTTTCTGTGGAGATTAAGAATGTTCATAAAACTTTTACTGTGCTTGACACATAGCACTTGGCCATTAAATATTATAGAAACTGTTAGCGTGTAGTGTGTGTGAACCTGTGTGTGTGTTAGGAGAGGTGCTTCTTGGTTATGCCTTCTACCTTTAGTTCTCTTTTCATCTTACCTTAACTTGGGAATACCTTACCCCACTCAAATACTTAAATGGCAAAATATGACAAAGATTATGCTTCTGAAACACCAAGTTATAAACACAACTGTATTTGTTCATCTGGAGTATAAAGTTGGAAGTAATAATAGTGAATATTTATGTAGTGCATGAACTGTGATACTTAACATGGTACTGACAGATATTTAGTAGTACAACTTTAGGGCCCAGAGAAGGCTGGAATTTTCTGGTTTCTGGAATGCTGAGATGCTGAACAAAACCACAGTTTGATAAATACAGCTGAAGCAGGTGAGAAGTATGGGCTTTTTAAATCCAGGGTAGTGAACTCTAGCTCTTTTATGCCAGTCACATCTCCCACAGCTCCCACAGGAAAACAGAAGGTAGTATTTGGAAAAGACCTCTTTCCTGATGCAAGATCCCTTCTGCACCATTTTGCATCTGTATCTACCTCTGTGTTAATATGATGAGTCAAAGTTTACTTGCATGTGAATAATTTTATTGTTTGAATTTTTTACAGTTGTTGGCAAATGTTTCTTTACATTGAAGTAAAATTTGTTTTGATCTTGAATCAATATAAGGGAAAAATAGTCCCCTTTTTTACCTGTAGCCCTTCAGCTGTGTGAAGTGAGTTTATTTAACTCTTTGTTTTCTCTCTGTGATGCAACATTTTTTAGTTCCTACTGCTGTTCTTCAAATAAAAAGACTTTTATATTTATTTTCTCTCTGACTTGTCCAGCTCCGTATATATGCTGATTTGTTAGGATGCCATCTAAAATATGGCACCTACAAATGATCCCAATAATCTGGAGTGTTCCTTCTTCTGGTTGAGATCTCATTCTTCTCTCCATTATCCTCCAATAGTGGCACCAGCTTTTCAGCTGTTACAGTATAGAGTTAATATATTATGTCCAGAGTGATCATATACATTTTGTCCAAATCAGGACACGCTGAGATTGAAAGAGGTATGATTAATCATTAAGCTCAAGGAACAGTCTTAAGCCAGAGCTGTCTTGGATACACAGGTATATATGGTCACCATATCAGTCAGTTTTCTATTCTTATGGCAAAATGCCCGAGGCTGGGTGTTATAAAGAAAAGAAATTTACTTCGTCCAGGGTTTTGGAAGTTTAAGACCTTGTTGCCAACACCTGCTCAGCTCTGGTGAAGTTCCCCTTGGCTATATTACGTCATGGTGGGAACATGTGCAAAAGGGAGAGATCATATGGTGAGACAGAAAGCCAGGGAGTGGGGGAAGGGCTATTCTTGCTCTTTTGTAACAATCCTGTCCTTCTTATTGTTATTAATCTAAATGGTGCCTTGCCCAGATCCTTAGTACCAATCCATCTCATACTTATGGAGCTCTCAGGCCCCAGGGATAAACTGAGCACAGAGATCCTACAGTGTTCCCTTCAGAGGTATTTCTGTTTTAATACAAGACAAGAAATACTGTAAAAGCTTTCAGACCAGAAAGAGTAGGTGTCTCATGGTTGTTTCTCAGGTAACTCAGCAGGAGTTTCCTTCTGGAAACAGGTTCTGGGCATCTTCCATATACCAAATAGTAGTTGCTGAATGTACAGTTACTTGCAAATATGTTGACTAATAAACAACACCAGGTGATGGATCCTCCAGGAAAAATAGAGTCAAGCAGAGTGGCAGTAAAAAGGAGAAAAATTATTTTTCAAATGGCATCTTCCCTTTCCATCAAAATTGCTTATGTACAGATTTGACAGGGCAGTTTAATAAAAAGAGAGTTTTTATATATTTCAAAGATTATTCATGTAGCAGAGTTCTTTTGGTGTCTTTTTTTTCCTCTTCTCTTGACCAAAGAATTTATACAGTTACATTTACTTTTTATTCATATTAATTTAAAGTTCACTTTACTCATGCACATGTGTCGTCCTCTAGAACAGTGAATTCTAACACTTCTTGCAACTCTCAGAAATATATTTTACATTGTAATCCAGCATGCACATGTACATATGCACACAGTCAAAAGTTTCTTGACAGAGTACTAATTCTTTGAAATTTCCATTTTCTTTTCCTTCTCTTTCCCTTCCTTCTTTCCTGTTCCATTCAGTTCCTTTCCATTCCAGTCAAAGAGAACTCATCAAGGCCAAACAAATTGATTTATGCACACCGGTAAAACTCTGCTCTACACTTGTTGACCATTGACTCCTAAATTGTCTGTAGATACTTGGTGGTAAGAGTAATCAACAGAAAGAGAGACTCATTTGGTCGTGCATCTACAATAACAGTGGTGAAAGGACTCCATGATCTTGTTGCTGTGTATAAATTTCTGCTCAGGGAGGAACTAGCTTAACACATTGATTTTGTTTTAGTTTTCCCATGTGAGAACAGCAACTGATTCACCACAGGACAGTGAACAGCAAGCAGTTCTTTGAATATCTCTATTACATAACTATGATTTGGCATAAACTCTACTATTAGACTTTTTAAATTTAAAAATGTAAGCCAAAAGTTATTATTGCCACGCTAAAATTGCTAGGCATATATGAAAAGGCAATCCTACCTCTACAAAATTAATTTGCCTGTATTGATAATTTAATTGCTCATCTGTTAGGAAGCATTACTTTCTGAGTACTGGGTTTGAGGCGTAAAATTCCCTAAGTGTTTTTGATTGCTTCTGCGTACTTCTGTCATGTTAATGAGTACAGATGTTGAGACAGTTTCTTTCTAAAATATGTTGGGGGCCTCGTAAGAGTCTCTCAGAATCTGAAATTAAGAAAAGTTAGGGTGTCAGGTTCTATGTTTTAATTTCAGGGAATGTACTTAGATTTATTTTTCAAAATTTTAATTTTATAAATGTAACGTATCTTACATATAATTATGAAAATAGGCTTTGGCAAGAGATTGATCAGGAATAAGTCTGAAAAATTTGTTATAAGACTTTAAGATTGATCTCTAAGACAATCTGAATTTCACTTTCCTCATTTATAAAACTAATACTTACCTCAAAGGGTTTGTAGAAGAGTTAAATTGTATATATATATAGTTGCCATATATATATTGTCATATATATCGTCATATATATATTCTCATATATATGGTCATATATATATGGCAACTATTATACATATATAAGTGTTACATGTATATAGCAAGAGTTTTATATATATAGAAAACAAACCCTGACATATAAAGATACCACAGAAATATATACTTATGCATAAAATATATAACATATATACATACATATTGTGTGTGTGTCTATATGTATAAATTCACTTCTTTTTTAGTATTTATGTAACAGAATTTAGAAACTTGCATTTTAATCTCTGAATCGGCTTGTTCAATATAGTTTTTGATTATCAGTGTTAGTATAACACACTGAGAATGAGAAAATTAATTGAAAAATTATATGTTATGATTTTCTGAAAACAAATTCCACTTACATCTACTGTAATGATTGCTTAATGGTGAAATTCAAAACCTGATAAAAATGTAAATTAGCATTAATGGATTTGAATTTTATTTTTCTTTACTGCTTCAACTGAAGCAGAACACAAAGTTTTATTGTTCTTCAGTATTTACTCATTAATGTTTGATCAGGTAATATCTTTGAGACTGAGATTTTGCAACACTCTTATTGATGTTTTATCATCTGTTTAATTATATGTACACACATAGCAAATTCCCCATAAAAACCATTTATTGTGTTCTTTTGAAGTACAATAGCTAGTGCATACAGGTAGTTTACCTTCATAATATTCCTCTAGAAGTTATGTTATGTTGTAGGATTGTGGTAGGATGAGAACCAAGACATTTCTTATTGTCCGGCTATTATGGTTTGTGTCTAGATGTCCCCCCAAAGCCTCATGTGGTAAGAGATAGCTGGATCTAGAGCATGTGATTACTAAATTGATCTATTGATCGATTTGGCATTGTTCTGCTGGGATCAAGAATGTGAGACTGAAATTGGGGGTGGGAGTGCGGGCCGCCCTGGGGGCAGGTAGCCTAGATAAAAGATACAGGAAGAAGCTAACTAGCTACTTGTTTGCATTGCTTATTTGCATACATTCCTTGCATTTTCCTCACTTTACTTTGCTGCCGGTCTGCCATGCTGCCCTGCCTCGGACCCAGCGGACTATAGACTGAAACCTCTGCAGACTGTGAGCTAATAAACCTTTCTTCCCCTAACTTTGGGTGTCGGGTATTCTGTCCCAACAAAGAGAGAAAAGTAACTAAAACACTGACCTATGTATTTTCCACTGTCTGTACTTGGTGAATACATTATTAAGTGCTTTAGTAGCACCTTGACAGTTAAACCTTATGCTGACCAGTTATTTCTCTTATGAGAAAAAGGTGTTGGTAGTATTTGGTGTTAAAAGGCAATCCTGTTCTGATAATCAAAAGCAAATTGAAGCAGAGAGGTTAGTGGATGCAGAATGGGGCCACTTGGAGTTGCTGGGTAGGGGCTGCATTAGATTTGTTCTCAGTGGCCTCGGGGTATACCTGTAGTTATTAACGGCATTTAGCCTGAGAAAGATTTTGCTTCAATACGAGAAGTCTGCTTCCAAATGGTGCCTTTGAAGAAAAGCAGCACGAATTGGATTCAGAGGCTCTAGGTTCAAATTCTAGTTCAATTTCTTACCAACTTTGTGGACTTGAGAAAAGTCTTTGTTTTCTTCTCTGTGAAATGGAAGTAAAAAACCTGCCTAACTCTCAGGTGTGGTGTGGAGCAGAAGTGATTTTTATTGTCAATATGTAGTACTTTTATCATTTACAAAGTGATTATGGTAGTCAACTGCATTGTGCAAACCAAGGGG
>PVJO010001969.1:0-155705 GCA_004026905.1 Hystrix cristata | reverse complement strand
AGAGGGGAAAGGGAAAATATGGAAAATGATGAATGAACCTGCTGTAAATAGGGAGGGAGGGTGCAGAGGGGAGGGGGGGAGAGGGGGGAGAACCAAGATACATCATGTATAGGTACAGAATTAATGTAATGAATGTGACCATTGTATGTAGAATGTACCAATACATGTTCTTGGTTTAAAATAAAATAAAAAAAAAGAAGACAAATGAAACTTAAATAGGGAAAACCTGAAAAATCCATACTAAGATACATCAAAGTTCAACTTCTGAAAACTAAAAACAAAGATAAAGATCTAGAAACCAGAGAAGAGAAGATGAGATGTTCCATATAAGGAGAAAACACTGAACAACAGTGGCTTTCAGGTAAGAAGTCCTGGTGGCCAGAAGGAAGTGACCCACATTTTTCAAGTGCTGAGAGGAAAGAACCATCAACCTAAATTCTAGATTCAGCAAAAATATCCTTTAGGAATGAAGGAGAAACAATTGCATTCTCAGATGAAGGGAAACTAATGTATTTCTTTGCTGATGGACTTTGTCTAAAAGAATGGCTGAAGGAAGTTCTCTAAACAGAAAGGAAATTATAAAGCAAGGAATACAGGACATTTAGGAACCAAGGAAAAAGACATTAAGAAAAAAGGGTAAGTACAATAGTACAATAAAAATTGTCATAACCAACATGAAATCTTTTTCATGAAAATGGATTCAAAAATTCTTAACGAAATATTAGCAAATAGAATTCAGCAATATTTAGGAGAATTATACTCCATGACCAAATGAGATTTGTGTTAGTGTTTCAAGGCTCATTCAATATTCAAAAATAAGTTAACATCGTTACCCATTATGCGAATGCATATTTAATCCCTGTGACAAATCTTCCCGGACATATCCGAATGGATGACATTAGATATATATGTATCATCAACAAAATTGGGCAAGAGTTTGGAGAAATTGAATCACTCGTATGTTGCTGTTGGGCAAACAACTGAACGTGTGATTACACTTTGACCCCAGCAGTTGTATGCTTGAGCAATTATCCCAGAGACATGAGAACTTTTCACAGAAGACCTGTATGTGAATGTTTATAGAAGCTTGATCTGTAATAACTCAAAATGAAAATAACTCAGGTATCTTCAGCGAGTGAATAGTTAGAAGTGTAACACTGTACCTCTGTGTCAAGGAACCCTACTCAGCCCTAACAAGGAGCAGCCTATTGGTACAAACAACCGTCCAGATTAATCTCCAGGGAATTATAAGAGGCATGAGGAGCTTGATCCTTGGATCCCATTAGTAAAGGCCATTCCCCCTGCCAGATCTCCCTCCTGCCTTGCTCTCCAGTGTCTTCAACTTCTCCTTCTCCACTGGATCTTTTGCATTGTCTGTAGAAAGACCTTATAAATCGTGATACAAAAAAAAGTTGTGATACAAAAGTCAGCTAATGGTAAAAATTCTCCAGAATTAAATTTAATATTACTGTAATACTTGTAATAGTTGTGGAGTTTTAAGAAAGAATGCAAGATTCTGTTAAATTCAAAAGTCTCACCGGGCATGGTGTCATATGCCTGTAATCCTAGCACTCGGGAAGCTGAGGCAGGAGGATCACTGCAAGTGTGAGGTCAGCCTGGGCTATATAGTGAGTTCAAGGCCAGCCTGAACCACATAGGGAGACCCTGTCTCAAAAAGAAAAAAGAAAAAGAAAAGTCTTTTAGGGTTGGAGGGAGAATGTCTCTTAAGAGACAAAGAAATAAACATCTGTTCAAGTGATCGCCAGAATAAAAGATGCAGACTTCAGTGCATCAGTAAGACCTCGGCTTCTTCCCACCCGGGATTTAATGTCATGATGAAGTTACCTGTGAAGTTATGAAGTATCACAAATTATGAATAGGCCCAGTATGTATCATCAGGTAGCTGAGAAGAATCCAGTCAATGTCCTGCCCCAAATTTCTAGTCATTTGCAGTCTCAAACCAAGCAGGATGTGTGTTAGGATTAGATTCACCTGCAAATGACAGAAAACCCAAAGTAGAGATTTATCTGTCATGTAAGCAAAGGTGGTTCACAGCTGGCCTGGAAGCATCACAATTACCAGAGATGTAGGCTTTTCCATACTGCTGCTTTTCCACACTTAAAGTTTCTTTCTCACGGTCTAGTATAGATTCCCAGGTTTCAGCCCCCACCCACATTCTTAGGAGAAAAGATGAGGAGAGGTGCACGTCTCCTCCTTTTAAATTGTGTACGCCACTTTCATTTGTCATTAGTTAGGACTTCTTCACATGTCCTTACCCAGCTCACCATCTAGGACTAACTCGACTCCCAAAGGAAAGTATAAGTTTTCCTCCCCAGCGCAAGACTTGCTTCCCCTGAATTGGATATGACATACTTGTGCTTAAAACCTCCCCAGCGATTTTCGGTAACTCTTCGAGTAAGACCTTTTGAAACTGAACACAGTCTGGTCCTTGCCTGCATTCTGACCTCATCTCCTACCTATTCCCTGCTTGCTGACAGCCTCCAGCCTTACTGTTTCTCAAACCCGAACTCCCTCCTGCTGAGGCCTTTTATAGTTGCTGTGTTCTCCCCTGGAGTGTTCCCCTGCAGGATTTAACCCAATTTGCTCCGTCACCTCTTCAGATCACAAATAGTTAAATGTATTATTTCTTCAGATCTTAAATACCCTTCTGGATGATTCTTGACTTCCCTATCAAACCCCCTATCTTATCTTGCTTAATTTTATTCATTACATTGTCAATATTTAAAATCATACTCTCCATTTGATATAGCTTTCCCTAAAATGTTGACACCATTAGGATGGTAATTCCCTTTTTACAATTTCTTAAACTTGCCCTCTTACAATTGAATCTCCAGAAGTAAGCACAATGCTAGGCACAAAGGAGGGACTCAACAAGACTCAATAAGTAATTATTGAGTAGATGAATAAATGAATGGATTATTAGCTCCGAGAAACTAGCTGTTAAGAGTACCTATCTGACTCTGGGCTTTGTTTCCATGTTCGCTAAGGAAATCTCTGATTAGAATTTAGCGTCCCACATAAATTTCATTACTGGGGGAAATACTTTCCAGTCATATTTGAACTTTGACTGACATTTTTGTTTTTATGTATATGCCTCTCCTCATTTGGTTGATAGGCATTTGCTCCCGAGAAGGGAATCTGCCTTCAACTTTAGGGTCTTATCCTACTCTCACTGATCTTGCTGAATACTTTTTCCTGAAATAGCACTAAGGACTCCCGATCTCAGACTGTGGTCACCCTGCTAAGGTAAAGGCCTTCCTTGAGGTCCTGCCTAGGAGAACAGCTCTGCCCCCTCTGTTATGTTTCTAGGGTTATTTTTAATTTTAACTCATAAAACTTTTGAAGAACATATCTGTCAAGTGGCACCTATTACCAACTGCCATTTAATCTCCTTCCTTCCACATCCTCACAATAAACTTTGATTTCTTTTTTTCTTCTTTATCTTGAAGAAGTAGTAAAGATGGACGTTAAAAGCAAAGCTTTAAGGCCAGTATATTTAGGTTCAAATTTTGGCTTTGTGATTTAGCAGATATTAATTGACCTTTGGAAGCCTTGGTCTCCTCATCTGCATCATGAGAAGAACAGTAGTACCCACCTAGGATTGAGCTGTGAGGATTGAGTAGAGTATGCTTATACATGCTGGTCACTCAGTAAATACCTGCAGTTATTATTACTGTTACTTAGAATGAGTAATAGTTTGTGCCAGGTGACTTGGAAATGATGCCAGTACTAACATTATTAATAGTATAACCATAACAGAAATTAGTGAGTTAGGAGTTAGGATTCTGTTAGGGAGTAAGAATGTTGGGCCCAAAATGGAGTCTGAAAACCTAAAATGGAATCTGCTGAGTCATGAGCCTCCAGGGTCTTACCAAAACACAGAACAAAGCAAAAGAAAACACAACAAAACAAAACCCAAAAAACACCTGCAGATGTCCTTTGGCTGTCTAGGACTTCCCCAGAGGACAATCAAGCCCGCCACTGGCTCATGGACACGTGGGTCCTACACAGACGCTGTGTGAATGCTGCATGGCTTGGACCCTGAAAAGTACGAGGTGTCCTACGGGTAAGATTGTGCTTACACAATGGCCTTAGCTCCGTTTTAGTCCCTGAAAAAGCCCTAGACAAAGGGCTCCTGTGGATATCTGACTCAGAATCCCCTCCTGACTACCAGGACCTTTACTTCCTTGCCTTTATATCTTTCACTTTCTTGCCTTTATATCTTCTAAATAAATTTGCTTGCACTCTACACCTTCTACTCTTTCATTCTTGGTTTCATTCTTTGTCACTCTGGGACATGACTCCGGCATTCTGGAAACATAACCAAAATGGAAGAATGAAAGTTTTAAATTTTCTTTAGTGCTCTCTTGGTTTTGATAACTGTTTTGAATGGTTATGTTACATTCTACTAAAAACAAAATGAATTGAGCATGTTATCTAATCCCAACAAAACAGAAACAATGGCAAATAGTGGCAAAACTTAAGAAAAATGGTATCGAAAAGGATCTCAAATACAAATCTTTTGTGGAGAGCCTGAGAGGGAGAGAAAGGGAGGGTTAGTATGCTCTTATTTCTTACAGGACATTAGATATTTAAAAAATAGCTGGTCATGGTGGTGCATCCTGTAATTTCAGTACTTGGGAGGCTGAGGCAGGAGGATCCCCATAAGTTCAAGGCCAGCCTGGGCTAGGTAGTGAGTTCAAGGCAAGCATGAACTACATAGCAAGACCCTGTCTCAAAAAACCAAAGATAAATAAATAAATAGAGGCGTAAATAAAATTTAAAAAAAAATAGAGTTGTCTTCTGTTGACTGTGCCCTCCCTGAACTCCTACCAGTTTCTTTGTCTTTTGTCTTTTCTCTGCCGTGCTTTTAGGAGGCTTTCCTTAGGTGTCTTGGGAGGTTTGGTTCCCATTCAGATGTATTAAAGAGTAACTCACTGACGAGCTGTTGTAATGGAGAAATTTGTGGACAGGTAGGCATTTTTTTTTGATAGCTGGCGTTATATTTATTCTTTAAATTTTTGTTAGTACAAAAAAATAAAATTTTTATTAGTATATGTTTGCAGTACGTAATGATTACATTCATTGAGAGAAGAATGTAACACATCTCAATTCTTTTTCACCCCTCCTCTTCCTGCCCCTTTTTTTGGGAAGCATCAGATTCATTTATCTATCTTATAAGTCCTCATGAAATTAATTATCATACACACAGATTAACAGCCAGACTTATAGGCAAAAAAATTTATAAAGTGCACAAGACAATTATACTAATCAAGGTACACTTTTAGATACATTGACTGTGCTGGATTAAAGTAAATTTTTTTCTCTTTTTTTTCCTATTATCTCTTTTATATTGCACTTCATTTACATATTGAGTTTCTCATATGAGAGATACCATATTTAAGCTTGTGTGTCTGATTTACTTTACTTAACATTATTGTCTCAAGGTGCATCCATTTTCCCAAAAATTGAGTTTATTCTTCTTTATGACAGAATAGTACTCCATTGTATACAAATACCGCATTTCCTTTATCCATTCTTCTGTTGTTGGACATATAGACTGCTTTCAAGATTTAGCTATTATGAATTGTGCTGCTATTAATGTGGGTATGTGTACGTCACTGTGGGATGATGTCTTTAACTTTTGGGGGAAGATAACTAGAAGGGGACCAGCTAGGTCAAATGGAATTTCTATTTTAGGTTCCACTTCTGCATTTCTCCCTGAAGGTCTCTGGAGTCCTCTGCTTTCACTTTGTCTCCGTAGATTTGGTATTCTTTTCTCACAAGCCATGGGCCAGGAGCTGGGGAAAAAGTACAGATTGCCCTTTCCCTTTTCCGTGCTGTGCTCCGTCTCTCCAATTTCTCTGTAGGCTCCAATTTTCCTCTCGGATCCTTCCTGGCTCCCAGGCATCCACTTCCCTCCTTTTCTTTTCAGGTTAGTGTTTTCCAGTGTCTGTATTCCAAATTGTGGAGGAACTGAGTTGTTGCTTACCACTCCATCATCTTCCCAGAAGTCTGCAGGTTGGAATTTTTGTAAAGAGCATCGAGACAGCTTTTGTGTGGAGGGGATTCTCTGGGTCTGCATAGACAGCTCCTCTGATGTCTTGATTGGGATAAATAAACATGACTGCTGGTGTCCTAGGACTGGGAATAGGATAAGTCTCAAAGTGAGAGGTTCATTATGGCTAATTCTGATTAGTTCCTTATTTTTAGGCTGTAGTCTCATTCCTGCCCTCTGTGTGCCTAGAGTCTTTAAGTCTGGGGCCTGAATAGTTTAATTATGATAAAAATATAAGCTTTTTCTCTCTCCCTGTGGATGAACCAACAGTAGTCAGCTGGCTTTGCAGGGCAGGTCTCCGGTGTTCTTTTCATTTGGTTCTCCTGGTATGTAAGTGCCATTCTGCACCTGTTTGCCTTACACCTAAACTCTTGTCTCATGTAATGGAGAGAATCGGCTTAATCCAGGTTAGTATTAGGTGCTTCGACTTCAGGTTTCTCTGATCTTCTAAGCCAGTGTTCACTTCATCTATTCTCCATCTTCACCGATTTCACATTCCTTATTTGTGGTAGTCTCTCTTCAGTTCTATGTGCTCATAGACTTCGACCTTTTGAAACGTTTCCTTGATTGTTATTTTCAGGAGAGGTGAGAGAACAATATACCTAATAGGTTAAACCAGAATTTTTGGCACTTTTTATTAAAGCTAACATATGATATTCTAGACATCCTTTCATTTTTAATTTTCAGTAAGAGATAAAGTTATTTCAATGTATATAATTTTAGAACTGGAATAAAATAGTTAAATTTAGATTCAGTTCTACTGATAACTGAAGTTTCATTGTTATGATTTCATTATAACCCACATGGAATTACATGTAATTGATCCAAGTAAACTGCCATGTAATTTCTCACATTTTGTGTGTCATGAAAATTCTGCATAAAATTAATTTACAAATGAAACGATAGCGCTCTTGAAACAGATACTTTCTATCCACAAAGGTTTATATTTTTTAAGTATAAATTGTTATGGTAAAATTTACAAGCTAAAAAGTCAAGATATCTATATGCATATAGCATTTAAAGTAGATCAATCCTAGAGATAGAAACTAAAGAAAGACAATAGGAAAATGTATTTATAATTTTTAATTTCTGCATCAGAGTTCTGAGATCTTAATATCCAAGCATCTCATGCATTCCAGCAAACCACAGAGCTTTGTCTTATAATGTATATATTATTATTTGAATCTAAATGTATATATTTAAATCTGTTAAAGCAATAAACAGTTTCCTTGTGAAGCTTTCCCTTGGGGCTCTGAGGTTACATGTATGCTGGATGCCCACCCCTCCATTTTTAGTTCAATTTTCAACTACATTTCTCAGCTATCACTTTTGTTTTGTCCTTAGTATTCACTGCTGTTCCTCTTCTAGGAGTCAAAAGATTGGCACTTTGTCAAAAGACCAATTTGTGATTCCATATGTTATGCCTTCCCTAGCATTCCTGTCAGGGAAGATTTAAAGGATTCTAAAATGAGGACTGTCTCTTCTCTAGTTGGCCTGAAGTGGAAGCAGCAATTTGGATCTGCTTTGCTTATACTGGTAATGATTGTACAGTCAGAGAAATGAATTTTAAGGCATAAAACTCTGTCACCATTTCACAGGGTTTATGTTGCCTTTGGGGGAAGAGATAGATCATGGTCCTTTAGGATTAAACAGAAGGAAAGCTTTCTAATCTTGGAATCCAGTTTTTCTAAGGGAGTATATAGTCACACAGATTAGAGAACAAAGCCGTTAGGAAATTTTATTATAGTGAATATATGCTGATAAGACATCTAAAACTCAAAACAAAGGAAAATATAAACTATTAATTTATGTCCCTTAATACATTTCCTATTCCCTCATCAACCTTTTTGTCTCTGCCAGTTGGTCATGCTTATACTCATTTTTGCTCTGATGAGTTGTGTGCTTTCTTAAAAGTATGTTTTGATGCACAGGGTGCATAATTACACTGTTACAAATGGATAGAATCCTGGAACTTGAATTGCTGAGGAGGCAGGTTACCACACATTATTGTTATGAGGATTTACTGTGATTCCAGTTGTACATCTTTAGTTTCTCACAAACTATCACACATCTTTTATTTTTTCTCTCACTTCAATATCTGAAGGTATAAAATTAAGGCCCATTTTACAGGTGCAACAGAAATCTAGCCATAGTTTACTGATCTGTATCTATTCAAATTTTTTAAAAATGGCAAACTAGAGTACTTTGGTGTAGGATCTGAAGGAAAGGGCTTAGCAGTGAGAGAATCAAGGTAGAAATATCTTTAAGCCATACAGGCCAGTTTTAGCTGAAGAAAGTGCATTTTACACTAGTTAAGCAGATGGAAATCTTTCGAGAGTACTCTTTTGAAAGAAAGGAGAAATGTAACAAGTAACTCTAGGCAGTCATACATAAGTCACATGGTGCAAAAAGGTTAGGAGGGATGTAGTCATTCCTGGTGGGGATATTAAAAAGATTTCTTTTTATTCGGAGAGAAGTTGTATTACTTCAGGTATCTCTCGGTGTGGAGATGGGAGAAGGCAATAAATACCGATTCTGATCAATTTAAGCAAAAAGAGGCTTTATTAAGAGTATACAGGGGCAATTCTTAAGGACGAATTGAACAACCCACTGTAGAGACAGGGAGACAGCTCGCCTAGCGACTGGCGATGTCAGGTCTGCTTGCTGCTTGTTTTTGCAGGCCGTCTTTCCTGGGGAACTTGGCTGCCTCATATACCCGAGATTTACATCTTACAGCTTCAAGCATTAGGGAACAACTTTGCTTTCTGTCTTTTTTCCTCTTTATGACCCAGATCCCTGGTGGGGCTCATTGGTCCTGGGAGGAGCCCACACCTGGACTATAAAAGATTAGATTTGGCCAAGAGGAAGGGTAACAATATAGCTCAGTTATGGTGGGAGAGGAAAGAGGGAGAAGTGCCTAGAATAAGCAGAAGAGCTAGAGAGACTATCCTAGAGTTTTCCACTATAGAAGTATTTGAAGTGATTGAGTCAATGAGATTTAATTGGAAGAGATTATCTGATGTTTGGGCCAAGAATCCTATCCCACCATTATATTTTGATAAAATAGCTGTGCCTGAAACTTCTTCAGGGTTTCTCTTACAATTTAGAAATGAGAATAGTTTAATATTAATTTTATAAATTTCTCTCATAAATTACTCATTTTGAGTTGCAGCTAGAAGGCACCGATAGATCTAACGCAGAGTCCCTCATTTTCAGAGGAGGATTCTGAAAGGATAAATAACCTGATCAAGGTCACGCAGTAAGTAGTGAAAACGTCTGGGCCAAGAATTATTTCTTATCTAGTGCTGATATCTTGATCTCATTATTTGTTTAGAAATACTTTGTCGTTTGCTAAAATAATGAAGGATAATGAGTCCTTATTTGTGCAGTCTTTGAATCTAACTGTCCCTGAGCCCCAGGTCTCATCGTGTTCAGTACCAACAAGATTTAAGCAGCTCGGGACATTAGCTCAGAGTTCAAGGCGCATCAGTACCACACAGTCCTCTCTCGAGTGAGAGGCCATTTCTGCACAGAGGTGAATTGCTTGGAGATCTGTAGGAAAAGCCAAGACATGCAAAGCAGCTTTGGACTGCATTAGTTCCAAGATGGTAATTGCAAAGCCAGAGCAGGGTATATCACAATTTATTATGCAATGATGATCTGACAAATGAAGATGTCAAATAGCCAGTGTCAGTAAGGGACCCATGCACAGAAGACAGACAATAAACATGTGAACAACCCCCCTCCCCACTTGCAACATCGGGTTTCTCAACCCCACACCATTCTTTTCTGATGAAAATTTTTATTTTATCATAATGGTAGCCACGTGTGTGTCTCAGTAGCTACATAGGGGCGGTACAGGAAATGATCTTTGTGTTAACCCACTTGGTATGATGAATGGCAAGGTGTGTGCATGTGTGTAAACGGGTCAACAGGTGTGTTATACCCGTGTAATGGTCCATGTTAAATTTTCAGTGTATGTGTCACTGGGCATCACGAGGTGGGGGGTAAAATGCACCCACACACAACCAAATTGAACGATCCAATGTTAGGATGAGGGCCCAAAATATAATTAGATTCTTGGCAGGGGTAAAACCTATTAAACAGAATGCCAGCCCTGCGATTCAATGTTGGAAATTGTTTGTAACAGATGATATGCTACAAGATGTAGTGAAATACACAAATGCTGAAATACAAGTAAAACGTTCTGTATGCATGGAAGGTCATATTCAAAAATGTGTCTATTATGACACCTCACTATCTGAACTGAAAGCATTCATGGGCCTGCCATGCTTAGCAGGGCTTTCTCATGGTAATAGCAAGAATGTAAAAGACTTAAGGAAAAGTGGTGGGTGTGGCCTTGAGTTTCGTAGAATAATGATGACAATGAAGAGATTTTGTTTCTTTCGCAATTACCTGAGGTTTGATAGCAAACCATCCACCAAGAAAGGAAAAAAACCCTGATAATCTGGCTGCTATCCACTCATTGGTTGGGTGCCTTTTTAGCAAAATGCCCGGAAATTTAGATACCATCTGAGTACATGACTATTGATGAACATCCTGCAGCATTTCGTGGTCACTGTAGCTTTAAGCAGTATTTGCCGAACAAGCCTACAAAATATGCTATAAAATTATATGCCTTGGTAAATGAGAAGACACACTATGCTTTCAATTTAGAAATTTATCCTGGAACTCAGCCACCAGGTCCTTATTTGTATAGTAATAAACCGAATGATGTTATACACAGACTTGTTGCTCCTGTCTTCCAAAGTAAGCAGAATGTGAGATTTGACAATTGGTTTACCAGTTACCAATTGATGTTACATTTGCTAACAGCATAAGTTGACCAGAGTAGGAACTGTTCACAAGAACACAGCAGAAATTCCTAGTGAAACTTTGCAAGTTCAGAATAGATAATGGTATAGTATGACCTTTGGGTTTCAGACACGCACGACGCTGACCTCGTACATGGCCAAGAAAAACGAAGTGGTACTGCCGACGCCAACATTGCACCACGATGGCAAGATTGACAGAGGAACCCGGACAAAAGTGAAGCCCGAGATGGTAACTTTTTACAACAAAACCAGGGATGGAGTAGGTGTCGATGAATTACGCACCAACTGTGATGTCACTCTGAACCCAAAGTGTCGGCCGATGGTTGTGTTTTACTCGATCCTGAACACGAGTGGCATAAATCCTTTCATACTTTACACAGAAAATGACAAGTCCAAAACACCACGGAGAGATTTTCTTGGATAACTGGGACTGGAACTTAGATAAGATCACTTAGAACAGAGGAAGAACAGAACGTTTCTGCCCAAAGAACTATGAAAAAAAAAATGCTGTGGCACTCTGGTGATCCGACAAGCAAAGAAGCAGGTGCAACATCACGAAGACCTACCATGACAACAGGAAAACTGAAAAGATGTCAGCTGTGCCCCACAAAAAAGGCAGGAGCACAAGATACACCTCCATCAGTGTGAGCAACACTTGTGTATGGAGATGCAGTTGTCATGCGTGAAGACTGCCTTGGGGGTGACATTTAAAGCAAAGATTATTTCTGTGGTTGACTTTTGTTTGTATTTTCATTGTAGCTGGCATAGGAGTTTATTTCTGAAGTTATTTTTTAGGTTTTGTAAACTGTTGATGTCGAAAATGTTGATATTCTATGCATTCGATACATACTAAAAATTAATACTTCATTTTATTGATTTTTATATTCCTGTTAAGTACACACTGTGTAATAGAAGAATCTCCTGACAAAGCAACAAGACCCGCAAGATGTCAAATACATCCTACCAAAAAAGACAGTGAGCAAACACATGTGCTGTCAGTGTAAGTGATATGTGAGGACGGAACATGATGTTTTCATGTGTGAAAATTGCCTTACATGTGATAATTGAAACAAAGATCATTTTTATTGTAGAGTTTTATTTGTACTTTTATTGTCATTCATATAGGAATTTATTTCTGCTATTTTTTAGACTTTGTAAACAAACAGTTGGTGTTGAAAATGTTAAGGCTCACTATAAACACTTAAGAATATTAAAAACTCCATGCTTCATTTTATTGTTTTTTTTCCTGTTAAGTACGTGTTGTTTAATACAATAAAACTCATAAAATTAAAATTAGTGATTCATCAATAGAAATACTTCTAAAAAAATAGAAATACTTCTAAAAAAATAAGCGTGGATATTATGCAGCCAACAGGATGCCCCTTTTAACAAAAATAATGTGACAAACTGGGGTTTTAGCAGCTAATTCCAGATAATGGCAATAGCTGCCTTGTAGAGGATAAAATGAGGGTTGTGAGAAAGAGTGACAGGGAGCTACCTAAGATGAGGGAATCAGGGAATTTTTTTCTGAATCAATGAATGACTCAGTGAAAGGGAAATCGGCAAAATAAAAACCACATACTAACAACTTCAGTAGCCTTTAGTCACCTCAAGAAATCTCCAAATGACATTTATTAAATTTAACATCCAATTTTTAAGAAAATCTTAAAATTGGTATTTAGGGTTGCTTTTTCCTGACATTAAAAAAGAGAAAAATAAGAATTTTTAAATTAAGAGTTGACTTTCATAAATGGTAGAGCAAATCTAGCAACATTTTCCTCTAAGTAATGAACAAAGCAAAGGTATTCTTTGTCACAATTATTTTTCAATTTAATGCCAAAAATTATTCTTATCATCATCAGACCTCCAAAAGAAATGAGAATTAAATATTGACAGAAAAGGAAAGCAAAAGTGTTATTTGAAAAGACATAAAGGACCCAAATTAAGACATCTGTACCTCTAAAAACTATTAGAGATATTAAAAGCACTCAGTGAAATGGGCAAATAGAAGATAAATCTTCAAACACCCACATCTTTCCCCAAATTAGTAATAACCAAGCTAGAAAAGATAACTGAAAAGAGAGCTTAGTCCTAAACTATTAAAAGAACTTTAGTGAAATAATTTTTAAAAAGTCAAACAAATGCAGAGATAGATGTATGATTGTGGGTAGTAAAGAAGGTATTTCTTAATGTATAGATTTAGCATATTCCTATTAAATACAAAAGAACACTTCATAGAACTTGATAAAATGATTCCAAATTACCTTAGCAAAATAATTGGGTAGAATTATCAAAGAGTACTCTAAGTGGAAAACATAAAAAGAACAAAGAAGAACTAGTCTTACCAGAGAACAGAATTTTAAAGCAAATGAGTGGCAATGATATAAAACTAGAAAAAAATGAAATAAAGGTTAATTGAATGGATAGACAACCTAGTTTACATAATACTTTACAACATGATGAACTCAGCCTAACTAAATAATGAGAAAAGGAATTACCATGTAAGATCTGGTAGAAAACCAGCCATTAATGTGGAGAAAAATTAAATTAGACATTTACCTCACACTGTGTTTCTATCCATTTTGCCAGAGGCTGCCCATAAGGACTTTATTATTTTTTTTGAAAGCTGGCATTAAATCATTTAAAATTTGCCAGGTGCTTTCTTTTTATATAGAGGTGAAGTAATCAATGCATCTTTGGGGAAGAATTTCTTTGCTTTGCAAAAATCAGCAGAATGAACATTTTTAATTAAATAAATATATAGCGAGTATTCATTTGTTGCTTTTGGAGGTAAGTGAAGTTTCCAGGAAGATGATAAATTTGGTTTAGGCAGTGTAAATTGGGTTTAATGGCTGCTGTTATGTTTCTCTCTCTCTCTGTCTCTGTGTTTGTCTCTCTGTCTCTGTCTGTCTCTATCTCTCTTGGAATCAAAGGGGGAAAATATATATCCTCGAAATATGGATTTAGACTGCACTGTCTTTCCAAAGTACTGTTATTTTGGAAATGTGTGTGTGTGTGTGTTGTCTAAATAATTGCTTATGGGAGATTGTCACACTGCACCATGCCAAGAAGAGAAATAAAAACATGTGAAAGGAAATCGGTGGGCGTGGGCTTAGTAGAACACTGCCCGGGTTGGACCCTTGCGCCTTTCCCATGATGCTCCTTAACAACTGACCCGGGAAATGCGCTGCTAAAGTTTGTCATGGTTTGTCCGAGCCCCAAGAGCCGCACTACACTCCGCTTGGGTGGATGTTCCAGCTGCCAATTGTTTGATTTGTCTAACTCAGTTAATGTTCACAACAGCCCCACGAAGCAGGGCTTGGGTTTCGGGAGGACCTCCCCTGGGTACAGCCAGTTCTCCAGCGTGGGGAGATGCATAGAGATTTTCTGTTGGTGGAGGTGAGTTGCCTGTTAGGTGTTCCGAAAATAACGCCTTGCATTTAGTCGTGAGAACCGACATTGCTTTATTCTTGCTGTGGTTGTGCTTTGGAGAGTTGAGGGAGGGATCACAGCCGTGTCTGGGGAGGAACTGCTAGGCAGAATGCCCTTCTGGAGAAGCAGCTATCAGATGGCAGCAGTGACTGCTGGACTCCTCAGTGGGGATAAAGGATCGTGAGGGCTGATTTAGTGGAGCATGTAAGAGGCCAGAGGAGAGGCATCCTAAGGAAAACATAATGTCTTGGAGCCGATGGCTTGTGGGTATGTAGTTTTTACAATTTGGCTGTTAAAATAAAGGTGACATATATAACCCCACGTTTGTGTGGTCTGTGGACTACTGGGAGTCAATTCACTTATCCTCCGCTTATTCATTCCACAAATATTTATTGGTTGCTCATTATGTGCTGGGACTGGGCTAGGCACACAGATACGACGATGACTAACAGAGTCTCTGCCCTCTAGGAGAAAACTACAGTAAGTTAAATTTTAACAAATCAAATGTAAGAAAATAAGAGGAAAAGAGAGGAGAGCAACAAGTGAAAAAAATTATAAGGTGAATATACATAGCCATATAAACATTTAAAATGTGTATAAAATGAAAAAAGACAAAAAAGTACATAACGAAACACAAGACTGGGAAATTTCTTGTAGTAAGTTTGACAGATGAAGTAATGAAATTTCAAATATGTTAGTCTTTAGTGTTAAATAAATATGTTAGTCTTTAGTCTTTGGTGTTAAAGCCTGACACCAAGCTCCCTAGAAAATGAAAGGATGCTAATAGCACTCAAATAAAGGGAAATAAACATGACTTCAGAGTGTGCCTTCAGTATTAAATTTACATTAGACACAACAATAAGACAACATCTCCTGCTTAACAAATTCACAAGTAAAAGAAAAGACATAAAAGTATGAATGATTTTGTAGAAAGATAAACAATTAGGCATTGCTACTTCAGTATAAATTGATGCATTACAGTAATTTTGAAAAAGTAACAGCATTAAATATTGAGTGTAAAAATGTAAATGCCCTTTTGCAACATAAGATTTCACTATTGCTAGTACTGTAGTTACCACCCAAAACACTTACTTTATGCCAAGAGCTTTTCTAATATATATCTCATACACACACACACACACACAGCCCCACACACATTTGTATATATGAACTGATTTAATCTTTACAAGCAGACATATGAAGTAGGAATTTGCATTATGTCCATTTTACAGACGAAGAAACTGACATACATGATATTAAAAAAAAATACTTAAAATCTCAGGGATGGGCAATGGCAGAGCTGGAATTTGAAGCCAGATTGTGTGGCTCCAGGATCTGGGTTCATTATCATTGTACCATACTACCTCAGTGGAAGAAAAGCTCTATGTAAAAAATGCCATTGGCATCATCAGTTATAATGTAAAAAGAAAAAAATGAAATGGGGAGATCCATCTTACCTAGTAGGAAAATGGTCAAATGTATTTGATTTATTCATTCAATAGGTTGTTCAGAACTTTTGTCTTCTCCAGGTGCAATGGTAGGGATCATACACTAAAAAAAGTTATGTGTTCTTTTGTGGTCCTCTCTACGTCCCTTCAAATGTGAGCAGTTTGTAAAACTCAGAAGGCCTGTCCCAAACGGATGATTCACTCTATTCTGCTGCACAGGTCTGTGGCTCCACGTATTGTCATTTAGGAGTGAGTGTTGCTGGAATGAAAATTCAAACTCACTGTGGATCCCCGGCTGGCCTTGTACCCCAGGCAATCCTCCTGCCTCAGCCTCCCAAGTGCTGGGATTGCAGGCATGTACCACATGCCCAGCGTGAAAATTCTTTAGGAATATAAATTACTATCTTCCCTGGCTACTTTGGTCACAATTAACACATTTCTTTGAGTTCATATTTCCATCCTTGTTACCTTACTCAAATGAAGTGTTTCACACTTTAACCTATTCATGTCAACATCTTTATCAACATACTTCTTATAAATGGCTGTGGAGATCTAAGTAGATTTTTTTGTATTGCAAATGTTGGGAAAAGGGTTTCAAAAATGAAAAGCGCTTTTTGTTTATGCAGAAACAAAATTGAAACGATGGAGAAAAAACACATGAATTATGTATTTTAGCATAAAGTCCCTTCATATTTTTTCTATAAATTATAAAAATGGTACATCCTATTTATTGGGTATCTACAATGTGCCAGGAACTAGGCTAAACTTTCCACATGATCTATTGCTTTTAATCCTGTGTATACCCATATCAAGCAGCTATTACTTATTTATTGCCATTTTACAGGTGAGAACACAGAATTTTGGAGAAGCTGAGCATTTGTCCAGGTCACACAATTTGTACGTGGAGGAGTCAGGGTATAAACCAAGATATGTCTGCATCTAGATAGCGAGTTGTTAATCATACAGATGATACCTTCTCCTTCCTCTCCTTTCTCGAAATAAATTTAGAGTTACTTTCTTTAATATTCAGTTCTATGATGAAGTTCTAACTTTGTGGTTACAAAGAACATTATCACCAGTTGCCTTGGAAATGAAGAGGCTATCATAAATTAAAACTAGACGTGGTTTACAGTATTGACTATGGAGTTCTTCGGAGAGAAACCTGCTGCAATGATAAAATGAAAAAGAAAAACAAGGGCATGTAGAAGCAGAATATAGACCACCCCTTCGAAAAATTTACATATGTTTCACAAATACTTTTTTAAAAAGGGATATTATGTACAAGTGTTAATGCCATCAGGGAATAAAACTTTGAATTTACCTAAATAGGTACTGATTTCAATTGCAACTCTTCAGAAATGTTCCCTTTTTTCTTCCACTGTTTCAATCATACAACCTACAGCTGGGATCTCACTCACACAAAAGACTTCACCATCTAACCAGACTGACACTCGTTCTACAGCAATCAATTTTAACCATATTTGACGGAGCTCCGCCATGTGTAGTCCGCAAACTCTCTTTGTTACTTTTGCTTTCCTCCTTTATCTTATTCTTGAACTTCAGAATTAATTTTTTTTAACAAACATAGGGAAAGACGTAATTCTGAAACCATGGTAGCAAGTAGCTACTATAACTGGTTTTAAACCTATTCCATCAAACAACAACTTGCCCCAGTAAACACAATTTTGCAAGGCACCACTCATGATCAGTCTCTTGCTCCTGAAAGTCAGCCAAACAGGGACAGACTCACTCCAACAAGCATGCTGATGAATATCACCTGAGCAACAGAAGTCTCACCTGAGTAAACACACTTCTGCAGATGATGTCAACCTGCTCAGTTATGAGCACCAACCCCAATTCTGTGCTTGCCCCGAACAGCGTGTAACACCAGCCATTTGTTCTGCTCAGAAAGCCCGTGCCTAACTCACATCTCTTGTAACAAGCGGTAACAAGCAGTAAGCTTTGTCTTTTCATCTTAGATATTGAGTAAAGGGTGTTTTGACAGCTATGGAGGCTCCATTGAGATGGTTTTGGAGACTCTCACTTCGCTGTATTCCAGGGACCATCAGGCCAGCAGGTGCCCTCAGTGGGCACCTTGTGCCAGGATTCCATTTATCCTTCACATATGCTGCCAAGTAAGATAATAATCTGTTCTCTGGCTATTTTCACTGAGTTCTTCTTGCTGGAGTTATCTTTTTATTCTAGAGTGTGTAGCCAATAGGTCTTTATTTAGGTTTAGGTCTTTGTGCAAAGTGATTAGACCTTTTGGTTTGAAGATGCACCATACAATAAATAATTAGACCTGGGACTTTGTTCAAGATAACAAGACCTTTTGTTTTGGAGGCAAACCATTTGATAACCTTTGAACTATTAACCTACTTATTACCCTGTTTCTTGCCTTGCTCTTCCTGCTATATGACTATATGTACGAAGTCTTGTTTTGTGTATTTTTATTATGCCTGGAGTTCCTTGTTTCTGCTGTGTCTATAAAGGAGCATTCCATATGGAACATGTGAGACACAGGCTGGATACGTTTCCAACTCAGTGAAGCCAACTTTGAGGGGTAACCATGGAGGTCTGTTAGAACAGCAGTCATAGGTAAAGGGCAGGTCTAGCAGTCAACCATAAAACCTGCACGAAGGCCCCCTTTTATTTGTTAATTCATAAAAGGTTCTTTTGTTTTGTCCGTAGTTAGAAGTCAAGGATTATTAGGTTGCTGTGTGGCTCTTTTAAAAACCTATCACAACCTCAGATTGTAGATTGGCATGAGTCGTCTTTTTTTCTTATGTGCTACAGTTTTGTTCCTGACACCATCTCATCCTCCTTCTGGAATAGCTTCAGTTTCCTTTAAGATGCACTATAATTCTAACCTTTGCACTTTTCTTGGTAAATGGAAAAAAAGAGTAGTTGACTTGAAATAATAATGTTAGGTTTCGACATGTCCAAGTCTTTAATATCATTAAGAGGAAATATGAAAAAATTAGGAGACAAAATACCAGTCAATATTCTTCTTCTTTAATTGGCCTGCTAAAGTCTCAAAAAATAATTTTAACTCCAAGGGAATCTTTCTCAAAGATGTTGTAACTTTTTGAAATCTATCCTCTTTATTTTCCCTTTTTGTACTTAGCTTTACCTCATCTTCTAAAGGACCTATTCTTTATACAGATTTTTGTTTTGTTTGAATTGTCCTTTTCAGGAAAAGAACAAGTGTATTATAAAATTTCTAGAACATAAGATGAATTAAAAATTTTGGTCCCAAAATTTTGTTCTACAGTTAATTAAGGATTTTCCTAAACTTTTAGAATACAGGCAGAAAATTGTTACAAAACTCAATATTTTATTACATGCTTGATTTCCTTTCAATTCAGTAGTTGTCTTTTGGATGGGGGAATGCTTAATAAGCAGAAAGATAGGAAATAAAATATTAAATCACCTAACTATATAAAAAATGAAAAATTACTTTAAAACAGCAATAAAATAAAAATGACTATAATAATGAAACTTAAGGAAACATTTTATAAGGGAAAAAATTTGAAAAAAGTTTCAAATTGTAAACAAAGGTAAGAGGAAATATTCAGAAACTTATGGACAAGGATATTGGAAGACGTCACAAGTACAATAGTAATAGAAAGAATTAATGTCCCATACTGACTAAAAACAGGACAATTATCCAGAATCTGTCCATTGATGCTGCTCTGAGAGAGACATTAGACTCTCACACTTCCCTTTCGTTCCTTTAAACTCTCAAGCAGACCAACATAACTTTTTTGTTGTTATAACAGCAACTATATCTACCTTTAATCTCTTCATTATAGAACATCAGATTTCACATAGTAAAAATGTAGTTACTTGAAGAACAGTAAGTACTTCATGTGGCTAAAAAAGAGCAAAATTTATCTTGAAGTAAAAGTGATCTGTTTTTCCAGATGGCAGAAGCAAATAAGAAAAACTTTATACAGTAAATTATGAAAGACTTGAAGACAAACAAACTTTATTTGCCTTGGTTTATAAGAAGTACTCAAATAATGAAAAATTCTAACTAAAACACTCAAGTTCTTTCCTAAGTCCTGACTTGTAATTGATGTTCTGGAATCATTATCCAGAGGACACTCATTTCTTCTTTGTGCCACAATTTCTTAAAATTTAACAGGGAAATGATTTCTTCTGCAAACTGGCAGACAAAAATACATTGCAAAAAGATTACTTTTTAAAATTCCAGAAATTTCCTCACACATGGTGTATGCAAAGCTAATATAATGGATAATAAATTCTATGTGAGATTCAAGAAGTCAACAAAACAAACAAACAATAACAACAATAACAAAAAACTCCTCAAATTATGGTTCCAGAATCCCTCTTGATGGTCAAAAGACTCCATGGACACAAGGTGGTTAATTAGATGTCACCGTCTTATTTGTTTTGTTTTTGTTGTTGTTGTTGTAAACCTCAAAAAGTTAGGTTATGCCCACTGGTTAACTAACACCCCTACCAGTGCTCTACCACTGAGCTAAATCCCCAACCCTGGCCAAGTGATTTTTGACAAGGATATGAAAACTATTTAATGGGGGAAAATCAGTCTCTTCTGCAAACGATGTTGTGAAAACTGCATCCATATACAAAAGAATGAAATCAGTTCCTTATTTTATACCATTTACAAATAACAAGGATAAATTCCTTGATGTAAGAGCCAAAACTATAAAG
This sequence comes from Hystrix cristata, assembly GCA_004026905.1. Lineage (NCBI taxonomy): Eukaryota > Metazoa > Chordata > Mammalia > Rodentia > Hystricidae > Hystrix > Hystrix cristata. The sequence goes on along the minus strand of PVJO010001969.1, from coordinate 135,210 downwards.
CCCTAGAAGAAAACACAGGAGGAAAATTTCAAAATGTAGGACTTGGCAATGATTTCTTGGCTATTACACCAAAATTACAGAGAATTAAAGCAAAAATAAACAAATGGACTACATCAAATCTAAAAACTTTTGCGTATTGGGTTTGGGGTTTAGTTCAGTGGTAGAGCACTTGCCTAGCAAGCACAAGGCCCTGAGTTTGATCTCCAGCACCCACCTCCCTCCAAAACCTTGTGTGTATTAAGTGACATAACAGCAAAATTCAGTGTATGGGATGGGAGAAAATAATTGTAAATCATATTTACATAATAAGGTATTACTGTCTGGAATATATGAAGAACTCCTATAATTCAACAACAATAAAAAAGTCAAAAACTCAATTAAAAATGGCAAAGGGCTCAAATAGACATTTCTCCAAAGATAAATGAAAATGGACAACAAGTTCAGGAGAAGCTGCTCAAAATCACTAACCACCAGAAAAACACAAATTAAAATCACAGTGCAATACCATCTCACATCCAATGGGATGGGTACTATTAAAAAAATGTAAATAAGTGTTGGCGAGATCGTGGAGAAATCAGAACACTTGTGCACAATTAGCGGGATTATAAAGCGGTGCAAAAATTATGGAAAACAGATTTGAGGTTCCTCAAAAAATTAGAAATACAACTACCATTATCCAATAAGTCCACTTCTTGTACATATATCCAAAAGAATCAAAAGCAGTATCTCCAAGAGTTACTATACTTGAATACTTATAGCCATAGCAGCACTATATTCACAACAGCAGGGAGCTGGAAGCAACCTGAATGTCTTTGAATAGATGAATGGATAAACAAAATGTGGTGTCTGTGTGTACAAAATAATATTATTCACATACAAGTTCATATCATTTAGCCCTAAGGAATATTATATGCATACACAAGAATATTTAAAAACAAATATTCTGAAAGAATATTAAAGGAATCTTATTTAGTCTTTAAAAAGGAATAGTATACACATAAAAGAATGTTGTTCAAACTTCAAAGGAAAGAAATCTTGTCTTATCCTACAACACAAATGAAACTTGTGGACATCAAGTTAAGTAAAACAAGCCAGACACAAAAAGGCAAATATGGTATCATTCCACTTATACGAGATCTCTAAAGTAGTCAAATTCATAGAAACAGAAAGTTGAATAGTGGTTTCTACAGTTTGGGGGGTGAGTGAGAGACAAGAGGAGCTGTCGTTTAATGGGTGTTGTCTTAGTTACTTTCTCATACCTGAGACACAGTAACACCCACTACTATGAGGAGGAGAGGTTTACTTTGGCTCACAGTTTGTACAGGTTTCAGTTCATAGTCGACTGGCTCCAGGGCAGGGTGGCACGGTCAAGGGCCATGGCAGAGTAGAAGGAACTCACGACAGGGAGGTGGGAAGCAGAAAAAGACAGACCAAGCGAGGAGGGAGGGAGATACACATACTCTTCCAGGCCACGTCTCCCAGTAACCCCCTTCTCCAATCAGGCTTCACCTCCTAACTCACATTTAGCTCTAAACTCTTCAGTGGACTCATCCACTATAATGAGTATCATGTGCCATGATTCAATCACCTTCCCAAAGCCCCACCTATGAGTGCATGAGGCTGCGGGGTGAGGGGACACCTGTATATAAACTACAACCAGTGTAAAGTGGCTGATTTGCAAGATGAAAAGTTCTAGAAATCTGTTTTATAACACTGTGAATATACCCAACACTACTGAACTGTACACTTAAAAATGATTAAGATGGTAACTTATGGGTTATGTAGTTTTTACTATGATAAAAGAAGAAAAAAGACCAATTTTGTTATGCAGTAATTAGTATGGTCTCCCTTGTAAAATTCAACTCCTTACCAAATTGATCAAATTGTACAAATGACTTATCTGTGGTCTCCTTTTGGTATTTCAAAATACAAAAATAAAAGACTGAATACATAAAGCGATAACTGGTATACTTTTAAAACAATTCAATTATTTAAACTATGATGAAAAAAGATATTTCTAAATCTTAGGTATGCTTTAAAAATAAGCAAGCACGTTAATTACTTGATGCCTTGATATCCAAAATATAATAAAAACAAGTACTGTGGAAATTAGTATAATAGACTGTATATACTAAATTAGTATAATAGACTGTATATACTAAATACTTTAGAAATACAATAGAGATATTTTAACAGAATAGCACGCATTAAAAAGACAGGCTAAAATCCTTACACAAAGACGTCATATAAACAACAGCAAGAACAAGATAATAATACACCCATGGGGAAGTTTATGAATTCCATAATGGATACGCAAAGTCTGAATGCCCGATTTTTGAAAAGAAACACCGGGAATCATTTGGTTAGGAGACCCTTGGAGGTAAGAGCTGGCAAAATAGATCTTGTAGTACCAGATGAACCCTCAAATTGAAACTTGCCAAAATTCTCCATGAAACAACCCACCCTTTGGGGACAAAATTTGTCATGCTACTAAATACTGACTGGGAAACTTTTCCAGTACAGCTAAGGACATGGCCAGATGTCTTGTCTATAAACAAATTAAGCTGAGAATATTGTAAATGTTAGGCAGGGAATAGAACCATGCCCTATGAGATCACTTTATCATCTCTAAGTGGATTTTATAAAACGTGCACCCAAGAGGAAGATTCTCCTATGTCACACTCTCCACTGCATATTTTTGTGTACGATATTTTGGGTGGCGCTTTTCTCCTTTATTGCTTTGAAGTATTTCACGTTGAAATTAGTTCTATTATATTCTCCCCGTTAGTAATGACTTGCCTAAGCCCAGGCCAAGCGTTAGTAGACCTCAGCCCACAGACTAAATCTGGCCTGCCGCCTTCCTTTTGTAAATAAAATTTTATTGGAACACATCCACGGTCGTTTCAAAAGAAAATATTAGCTACAGTTGCTTTTGTGATACAACAGCAGAGTTGAGAAAGAATGTGTGGCCCATGAAGCCAAAAATATTTAGTGTCTACCTTTTTACAGAGAAAGTTTGCTGACCTGTGGTTTAGACACTTACCGTAACTCCGCATCTCAGCTCTTCCAAGCTATTTTTAGTTCAGCCATTTTAATAAATGTTGTAAATCTATGTTGTTTTAGTTTTACTGATAGTGATACTTTTTTCATAGAGTAACACATTAAATGTCCCTGTACCAGGGAAATTACAAAACGAAAAGAATAACTATTTGTTACACAATGCTCATAGACAATATATCACAGCTCTACCAAATTGGAATTATGTGTTGTACAGTTTTTTGCTTTTTTTCCTCTAAAGGAATCATAGTCTTCATTGCCAGTACAGGACCAGGGTTAATTGTTCTGTTAAATTTAGATAGACCATTCCTGGATATGAGTCCTGTGGTTGTCTGTCTCCTAATGATTCCCACCTCTTGCTGCTCTGGCCCCTGTAAACTGTGCCAGGGTTGACCTGTAGTGATAGCATGTTGCCTCCATGGTTAGGATATAAAAGATATTGCATTTTATTTCTGCTGTCTCTCGTATCAATCACCATAGGGGAAGTTAGCTGCTTTCTTGTGAGCAGCCCTATGGAGCAACCCAGGTGTCAGGGAACTGAGACATTCCGCCAGCAGTCTGCGAGGAACTGAGGCCTCTAGTCCACAGCTAACTGAGTGAGCCTTCTGGGAAGTGGCTCTTACCCTCAGAGCTGCAGCTTTAGCTGACATCTCAGCTACAACTTCACAAGAGATATGGATTCAGATTCCCCCCTGGTAGGCTATTCCCAGGTTTGTGACCCTCGGAAACTGTGTGAGACAATATTCTTATTTTCAAGCTGCTAAATTTGGATTATTTGTTGTAGAGCAATGCATAACTACTACAATTACCCAATGCCCCAAATGAATTAGATCTCCTTTCAAATGGTAGGAAGAATATAAAACTCTTTATGGGAAGAGAATCCTGAGAATAATGATCATATCCACAGGAATAAAACTGCTGGAGGCCTTCATCAAAATTTTGTTCCGTTACTTTGGTTGACATAGTAAATGATACAATCCAACCTCTGAGACATAACAAACCAGTTTAAATTCCTTAAACCAAGTATGTACCTACAGGTAACAGAATGGCCCACGGCTTTCCTATGCCCAACCAGGGAAGATTTTTTTTTTTTTTTTAACCATTGCCGACATTGTCTATCACATCTAAGCACCACAAGTAAATTGGAATAATCTGTATCTAAGGTAAGAGGAAACATAGCCTGGGTATCTAAAGTAGGCTTGGAAAGTCTCTGAGCTTGGTTTTCATGATCAGGTCTGGGAAATTGGGGGCCATGCTTTCGAAGTGTGTTCCAGGTGCTTCATATTGTACCGGTCTCACCCCTTGATATCTATTTTGCAGTCTTAAATGTGGCTTTTGTGCAGCCACTGTTCTGACAGATGATTCAGCAAGTGATTTAAAGAAAACTGAAGTATAATTGTGCTGATAGACATGTAAACTAAAAATCAAATCTTCACCAACAAAATCTTATCTTCAAGGAAAACAACAACAACGGTAAAGATTTTCCCAACACAATCTCTCCTGCGGCCTGGATTGAATGAACTCCAATCGGAAGGACTGGAATTAAGGAAGTTCCTGGGAATGTGGGAGAAGGCTGATTTTTTTTTTTTTTTTTTGGTAGCAAGGTAGACAAGTAATCACGAGAAGCAGTTTTAAACTCATTCAATCAGTAAAAAATAACTTGCCTCAGTAAGCTCCTTGCTCGAGAGAATCAGTCCGTCACGGACAGTCTCACTCCAAGACACACACCCCTGAGTGCCAGCTGATCAGCGACAGTTTTACCGGAGCAGCCATGTTTCTCCAGGCGAGGTCAACCCGTGCACACCCTGGAAACGCATTCTTGGCTCTCAATGCTTCTCGCAAACAGAAACCCTACAGAGACCAGCAGTTTGCTGTGCTTAAAGAGGCGGTGTCTGACCGGTGTAGCCCTCGTGTACTATAATAAGCAGTACATTCAGCATTGTCTTTTCATTTCAGGTATAGCGTGGTGGTCTTATCATCCTTGGGAAAACTCTGGATGCTTTTATCATTTTTAAATTTGCTTCTGTGTATTAGTTCTAACAGTGATAGTAACGCTGTGGCTGTTGCTGACTTTATAACCTCCACTTACTGTATGCCGTTCGTTTTAAATGGTAAGGGCTTTAAATGCATGACCTCAAAAACTGAGGGCTTCCGGTAATATCTGTTACTGGCACTCCTTATGTTTTCCGGTCTCCCTCAGACCTGAAGTTACTAGCCTTGGCTTATCCACTGTAGTCATTTGTCTGTTTGCTTTCCAGCCCGTTCCTCACCCTTTCCCTTTCCCATTGGGCTACTCCTCGGGTGGAGACTTGCAGGCTTCTCTCTCACCTCGCTTCCAGCTCAGTCCTGTTAACGGGAATCTGTAGTGAAAAATGGAAGTCAGGGAGGGAGGAGAGGGAAGGTGGGGTGGAGAACAGGAGAAGGCAGGGTATTTCTCCTTTCTGCTTCTGGAGGTGGCTGGGCAACAGCTGCGTTTCCTTCCATAGCTGCAGCCCTCTGAACGTATCTTCTCTCTTGGTGGTACAGGCACGATGCTATAGATACCTGGGCTATCTTGGCATCCTTTTCCAGTGTGAACTTTTACATCACTCATTATTATGTTCCTTTTTTTTTTGAAACATCTAGAATGCTTTCTGATTTCCTAGACCACTCATAATAATTAGCGTTGACAAATGGTAGAAACTGAACCAGGTAGAACTGAGAGACTTGAGATTTTGTCCCAAGTCGGCCTCTAAATCCCGTAGAATCGAACACAGTTGGGTGTCTCAGTTTTGCTAAGTGTCAGTGGAATTACTGGTCTTCAAGGTCTTCCCAGCACCCTGCCCACTTAGAACTTTCTAAAATGCTTGAAAGAAATGATTCCACATTCATAAGTGTTACAGCTTTTCTCTTTTCTCATTTAAGAGTTTAAAACAGCTTTAAGATGAAAGGCAGGGCTCTTTTTCAAAGAGCAGGAAAAAGAATATTGTTATAAAATACAACAGAGATATTAGTACTATACAAGTAACAACATAATTTAGTGCAACAAATTTTGGTGTCTTAATTTTATATCGTACAGTAAAGATTAATATATCATGAATGTGTTATCTGAGAAATCATAACATTTTCTAGGATTTTCTATAAATTCACTTATTAGGTCATTAAAATTTAAACTTTGGGCAATTTTATTTTCAAATGACACAATTGAAAGTGATACAGTTGTTCTTGGGAAATGACAGGTTACAAATAAGTTTTGAGAATTTTAAATTTTCACAAAGATCTTTCTGCTGATACAATTGTTATGGGAAGTGTTGAGAGTATTTTATAACTTGTAATGACAGTTTCTGATAAATTATTTTACAACAAAAATTTTAGTACATGTGGAGTGATGATTCCTGTGGAACAATTTTTCTAAAAATATTTAATTTTTCATATCAATCAGTTTTGTATAAATCTAAATTTAATTTTAAATGTAAATTTATACAATGGAATTTTAATGTTTCCTTTGACATTTTCTGTAACTTGTGGAGGCTGTACAAGAAACTAAATGTGGCTTCATAATTTGTATAAAATTCAAAATGCTAGTTTATGCATTCTACCAATGTATTTTTAATTGTAAAGAAAAATTCATTTAAAATTTACCTTCCTTATTAATAATTTGTTCATCTGAAGCTTTGCATTTACGTAGTGTACTCTTCCATCAAACATCATGGTCTTTATATTTATTTTCTATTTTAAGCTGGTGGCTAAGTGCTTTGCAACTTTGAAGTAGTTTTAAAAATCTAAGATTCTAAACTCTTTAATGAATCCCTGATATGGTTTCTGTCAATGACGTGTGTGCATTTTTTTTTTTTTGTGGTGCTGGGAATCAATGACGTGTGTGCATTTTTATTTTGCGCTTATTTGTATAAGGTGCTTATTATATCTACTACGTTTACTGCGTGTGTTCCAGCCGTTCCCGCGGTGCCTCAGGCCAGAGTTAACATTTGTGCTACTCCCCAAGGTCAGGCTCTAGGGACGGATGGGCAAGCCAGGCTCCTCTCAACGCCCCCAGGATTGTCACACCAGAACCCGTTCCTTCTCCCGTGGCTACGCCACCTCTGTCCCCATCGCAGCTACCAATCCGGGCAAAGGTCCAAGCCCAGCAGCCGCAGTCAGGTAAACATAATTTCTTTGTGTACTGAAGACCTTGAGAGATGAGCAGAATACTACAGAAAGGAGCCAAGGATGTTTATCTTCTTTATAAAATTATGTAAGAAATCTTTGCAACCTCAAATGTGAACTTCGGTAGCTGAGACTTGGTGGCACCAGTAAGTCTAAAATCAGGGGCTCAGACACAGAGCCACAGATGCCCAGAAAAAAAAAAAAAAAACCCCTTAGCATTACCAAGGGACTCGTGAAAATAAGCACAGTTATTTCCAAGATGTTCAGTGATGTAATTAGTATTGCAGGTGACTGCGAATCTTTCAGATGCGATGTGACAAGGAGATCGCTATAGTTAAACCAACTACCCAGAGATGAATTTTTGCATAGAATGTAGAAATGAGTAAATTTGTGCTGAACAGAATATGTACTTCCTTCACGCTGTGGTGTCCTTCATTTTAAAATATCCGATCACCTTGAAGGAACTTGAGGCATTAACTTAAACACACGCATGTATGTAATCTTTAGTGCTTCTTGAAGAGTCTACATGACTCACTGACTGTGGGTGTGAAATATATCATACTATTTTTTTATAGCGGTACATTTGAAACACTTTTTGTTATGGAAAATTTCAAACATATACAAAAATAGAACAGTATGATGATCTTAGGTTTCATTAACTCAGCTTCGATCATTTCATGACTGAATTTTACCTGTGTCTTTGCCTACTTCCCTCACTCCTTGATTATTGTGGAGGAAACCCAAATATTTCATTTTATCTGCAAATTTTTTAATAATATGCATCTTTAAAAGATTAGATAATATTTCACTTAAGATTGTATGACAACTGTTAATATTATAAAATGATTTTTAAGTTTCTCCAATTATCTGTTTTTTTCTTTTTACTTTTTTTGAATCACAGTCCGAACAAAACCCACATACTGTCATTAGTTGGAAGGCTTCTTAAGTCTCTTTTAATATATAGTTACCCCACCTCCTCTTTTTTTTCTTTGCAATTTATTTGTTGAAGAAACAGATTAATTTTGTCCTGTAGAATTATTCACGGTCTGGATTTTACTTCTTGCATTCTGCTGTGTTATTCTGCCTGCCCTCAACAAATTCAAATACTGAATTTCTAACCCCTTAAGTGATGGCAGTAGGAAGTAAGGCCTTTGAGGAGTGATTATATCACAGGCCCAGAGCCCTCATGATTGGGATTGATCCCCTTATCCAACAGGCTCAGCAGGCAGCCGTGTCCCTTCTACCTTGAGAAGACACAGTGAAAAGATAGCTACACATAAACCAGCAAGCAAGCCCCCACCAGACATCACATTTGTGGTCTTTGGTCTTGAACTTTTTAGCCTCCAGAACTGTGAGAAATACTTTGCTGATGCTTATAAGCCACTCAGCTTAATGTATGTGGTGGACGTATTATTGTGGTCAACATGAACAGGAACGCCCAGCTGGACTGAGTTGGTGTGCTTCTGGGCATAGAGGATCCACCTGAAGTTTATTGCCAACACAACACGAAGGAGAACAGGAGCAGAAGATAGCAGCTGGAGCTCTGTTGTGGCTGGTTCTCCCCAAGGGGGACTTGGTTGTTCTTGTCGCAGAAGGATCTTGGGGCCGTGCTGTCATGGAGGACAAGTACTGTTCACTTCAGGGGAGCTCTGGTCTTCATCTCTGCTGTGAGCATCACATCCTGGTTCCTGTATAGATTTCTTCAGCCTTTCAGTGCAGACATGGACTTACGTGGGTCATTGCCGTGGGCTCCCAGCCCTTGATTGGATCTTTCGGGCCTCCAGTGCCTAGACAGACATTCTACACTCTTTCTGCATTTGGCTTGTGTGTGTGAATGTTGTCATTTGTAATTGACCTGTATTAAATCTGCTCTTGCAAACCATTGACTCTAGAAAAGTAACTAATACAATGTATTTTGTTATACCATGGTAGTCCAAATGGACTAAGATAAATTCTTTAAACAATGTTTAACATGTTGTGTTTTCCCTTGCATTTCTATAGGTCGTTCTTTGTATTTCTGTGGGCTTGAGAGATTTATGTGTTTGATTTTTTTGGCATGGGGCTACTTTAAATGTGGTCTTGTATGTTTCTATCTGGAGACAATAATGTTTGTTTTTTTATATTAGCGACTGCTAAATATCTTCTCAAATCTATTACTTCTTAAAAGTTTACAAAGTGGTTATATTTTAATTGTATTATTATTTATCAACCAGACTATTCTATAAAGAGAAACTTTTCTTTATAAAAGATAGTTATTCTAGGTGGGAATCTTGATGCGTACTTATAATCTCAGGACTCTGGGAGGCTGAGCCAGAAGAATTAATCTCTCTCTCTGTCTCTGCCTCTGTCTCTCTCTCTCTCTCTCATATTTTTTTAACACAGAGTCTGGGAGAATCTCAAATACAAGCCCAGCCCAGGCAACTTCGTGAGACCCTGTCTCAAAATAAAAACATAAAAAAGAGCAGGGATGTAGTTCACTGCTGAGGCCCTGTGTTCAATTCCCAGTACTGGAAAAAAAATAATAAAAGAAAGAAAAAAAAAAGAAAATGAAAAAGATGGTTGTTGTGTAGTATGCATGAAAAGATAAGATCTACTTGATTCTTTTTTGTTATTTACCAGTTTTCAAAATAATGAATTGCTTTTTAGTGTCCTAAAAATGTAATCAGTGAGGTTCTTAGAGTATAATTATAAATTCATGAATTTAAACTTATTTGGTGTGTTTTGCTCTTTATGAACACTCAATTTGTCCCATCTTTGGACGTGAGAGCATCATCAAATTTGTTCCTGAGTCCTTTACATAGACGCCATTAGACTTTTATAATTTCCTTGCTATTAAGAATATGTGATATACTCACTTTATCTGGCACATTTTCTTTCTTTTTTAAATTTTATTTTAACGGTACATTTTAGATGTACATGGTGATAACATTCATCATAGGGGATTTGTACCTGTACATGACATATCTTGTTGCTTCTTTTTTCCCATTCCCCTCCCCTCACCTCTTCTTCCCTCCTTATTTACAAAAGCTTTGTTTCCATTTTTTCCTTCCATTTCTTATTTCTCTTGTCCTCTGTTCCTTCCCCCTCCCTTGTTCCCTTTCCCATTTGGACATTTTCTTCCCTTTCCCAATATAATACATTTTAGTCTTTATTTACACTTTCAGTTTCTCACACCAGAGAAACAATATGGTATTTAAACATGTGTGTCCGATTTATTTCACATAAGAGTATGGTCTCAAAATGCATCCATTTACCTAGAAATATCTCAAGCTTATCATTCTTTATGGCAGAGTAGTATTCCATTGCATAAGAAAACCACATTTTCTTTATCCATTCTGTTGTTGATGGGCATTTGTGCTGTTTCCAAGATTTAGCTATTACAAACTGTGCTGCTATAAACATGGGTGTGCATATATCGCTGAGATATGATGCTTTTAATTCTTTTGGGAAGATACCAAGAAGGGGAAATAGCTGGGTCAAATGGAATCTCTAGTCCTAGTTCCCTGAGGAATCTCCACACTGATTTCCATAGCGGTTGTTATCTGGCACATTTTCTGCCACAGCTCTGGAACCTTCTGTTTCTTCAAGGTGAACTGTGTTTTCTTGGGGGGTTGGGGAATGATATTTTGGAACTGCAATCAAGTTTCTGGGTTTTTTCAGTGGACAGACATATAAATTTAAAAGAAATGCAATACATGATGAATTCAGATTGATATAGTTCAAACTCAAGATGACAAGGTTTTGATCCAACGTTTCCCATCTTACTTTTTCTGTAACTCCTTTCTCTATGCCAAAATTGTTCCCTTAGTTCCCAAGGATGCCAACATAATTACTCATTTGCTTTCTCTTACAAAACATACCTCCCAAGATAACAGCATCAGTACTATACTAACAGCATTCTTACTGAAAACAATCTATGATTATTTATATAGTTCCTTTTGTCTTTAGAATCTATCCTGCTAAGATTGTACAATCAAACTATTTATTTTGTTGCAACGTTACTTTAAAAACTTTGTGTGATTTGTTTTTAATTTTGTTTTTGTTTTGTGGACATTAATTCCTAAATTTTATTCATTATTTTATAGTTGCTTAAAATATTTACATGTTTCAAAGGCAAATACACAAAATAAAATATATTTGGAACAAAATAACTATTGTCTCTCTCTGATTCCACCCTATTTTCTCCTTCTCTCACAATTAAAAATTTGTTGGTTTGCTTTACTGTTCTATTATTTTTGTATTCTCTATTTCAGGGTCTTAGAAGATACATTATATATAATTGGTCAGAGTCATTAGTAAACTAAGTAACTGACAACCCTGAAGTTGTAGAGTTTGGGGTGAGAAGTGGGAAGGGATGGAGGTAGATGTCGAGCTAACCATCTTTAGGTGCTTGTGACCTAGAGATGGAGGAAAAACTGCTGTTTGATGCCTGTATATACCAGAAAAAAAAATTACATAAGCCAAGCTGGATAGTAAGAAGGAAGGCAGGGTGAAGATTCCTTCATTCATCATTTGTTGAGGATTTTATTTATTTATTTATTTATTTATTTATTTATTTATTTATTTATTTATTTTGAGTGTTGGGGGTAGAACTCAGGGCCTTGCACTTCTTAGGCAAGCGCTCTACCATTTGAGTTAAATCCCCAGCCCCTAATTTATTTTTTAAAATAGAGATGGGAGCAAGACTAATCAGGTTTCAAGGAGGATCCAATTTCATTGTCAGAGTTCATATTCATTTATGATCTAGTTCAGTTCTCTGATATACTGCACATAGTACAATACTGACAAAGGCCCGTTGGATTGTATTTTGTGGAAGCGTTTGTCCCTCAGTCCATTTTGGTTCAATACATTCCAGCTAAAACCACACAACTAATCTATTTAAGATACTTTGGGAGGTGGTATGAAGATACAGATACCTAAGAGATACAGTTTGGACAATTATTAGCGAATAAGGAGGAGTGAAAAGAGACACACAACATGAAATACAATTGTAGCAAGTAAGTGGAATAAGGAATAATATAGGAAATAAAGAACAATAATGGAAATAAAGCCAGTGGATCTTGGAAACTCAGAAAAAACACTGATTTGGGATTAGGTCCAGCAGGACATATTTCAGTCCAGTTGTAAAGTTCTATAGTGTTTTGTTTCAGTAGGTGGGTCTTGGGTAAGAATTCAGTAGCTGGAGATGCAAAGAGAAAGGTCATACTGGGAAAGAAGGGACAGGTGACCTAGTGAGAGTGCAGATGTGTTTGTGGGACTCATTCATTCATGGCTGTTCTCACTGGAAGCAATTGTAAAACCAGGACAGGCCAAAACAACTCACTTGCTTAGAAATGCTTGATGATTTGGTAGAACCAACCAGCATGGTTTAAGAGGAAAATTTTTAAGTAAAGAGACATATTTACTCCAGTAGACTTACCTTATCTAGAGTGTGCTGGTTAATTTTCTGCATCAACTTGACTGCCCACAGGGTGCCAGGATTAAACATGACTTCTGAGAAGATGTTTCTGGGTCAGAGTAGAGTTTGAATTGGCTTATGCAGTGACGCAATGGGCCTCCCTACAGAGGGTGGGCCTCATCTAATCATTCTAGAGGACTTGAAAATGATAAAAGGTGAAGGAGAGGGGAACTGGCCTCTGTTTTCTTTCTACATTCCTGCTTGGGCTGGGATAGCTGCCTTCTCTGGACCTCGGACTAGGATTTATACCACTGGCTCCGCCAGTTCTCAAACCTTCAGAGTTGGACTGGAACCACACTGTCAGCTTTCCTGGGTCTGCAGATGGCAGTTGGCAGATTATAGGACTTTTCGGCATCCATAACAGTGTGAGATGATTCTCATAAACTCTCTGTCTCTGTCTCTGTTTCTGTCTCTCTCTGTCTTTATCTCTCTCTCTCTGTCTCTCTCTTCTCTCACCTCCTGGTTCTTCTTCTCTGGAAAACTATGACTAATACAGTTAGCAATTAATTTTTTTTAACAAGTTCTGCCTGTGAAAACGGTAATAACAGCCCTCCTTAAATATTCTGTTATTTTACAAAAATCTCAGTTGCCTTTTTCACAATTCTAAAAGTAGACTATCAGGTGAGCTGTGGAAAATTGTTCTAAATGGTTGTAAGGCACCATCCATTATATTACTGCTTTTATTTTTTCTGTGTAGTTATTAGGTTGGGAAGGGAATAAAATATTTTCCTGGATACTTGTTAAGTGAAAGAGAGAAGAGATTACTGCATTTCATCAAATTGAAGATGCCAACGACTGTAAGATGTATTGTTATTTTATGTACTATTAAGAAAGAAAAATTCTGGCCATTAAACTGAAGCACAACAAAAAATCATTCCTATTTCAGAGATATTAAAAGGTGAAAACAAATGTACATTTTAGAATCAATGATGCATGTTTACTATCTAGTATATGGCTCGGTTTTTGATCCTTGGCAAACAGTAACTTAGTTGATTCTTATAAAAACAGAGTGATGTGGATATTCCTGCCACCATTTCACAGATGAGGAAAATGAGGCACAATAAACCTAAAATATTGGCCAAAGGTCACAGAGCTAATATGTGGAACAAGCTTCTCATACCTCCCCCTTCTTAAATGTCTTTTCTTTTTTGAAACAACAATAATTATTTATTATCTCTAGCAGTCGTAGTTGGTCAAGAATTTTGGATGTTTGACGGGGTGGGGTCTGGATCCAGGGTCTCCTCTGAGGTTGTAGTCAGATGTCAGCTGGCGCTGCATCTTCTGAAGGCCTCACTGGTGCTGGAATATTCACCTTGGAGATGTTGCACTCACAGGGATGGTAAGCTGGTGATGGCTGTTAGCTGAGGATCTTAATTCTTGGCCACATAGGCCTCTCCTTAGGGCCTCTCAAGTATCTGGCACACAGTATTTGAATTCACCCAGAATGAGTGATGCAAGAGGCCGAGGTGGAATACGTCACACCATTCATGAGCCATTCTTGAAGGACACACACTCTCCAGCTGTACAAACTTCTGTTCTTTTCTTTGACTCTCTAGTCAAGCTGTGTCTTGACAATTGTGACACTTTTGTCTTTCCAACAGGTGACCTGCTTTCAGCATGGAGTCTTTTCATTTGTGGCAAAAGCTCACAGGGTCTGCACGGTAAGGCAAAGCCTCATCCTGCCCTCACTCAGATGGGCTGGGCCAGTAGCTCCACCACCATGTCCAGTGCACACTGGACAATTCTTCCTACTTGTTGATTTATACCTTCTGAGACCTCCCTTCTGAGTTTAAGTTCCACGCAGGCTCTTATTAGTTGTTTAGGCATAGAGTAAGTCCCTTAAACTATACTATGCTATTCTCAGTTTCCTTGAGAGTAAAATAGAAATTATACTCAGTTCATAGATTGGTTGTGAGAATTAAGCAACACAAGATAATGGCAAATTGGTCTCAACAAAAATTACTTTCTCTTCTTTCCAGCCACCTGGGCCAAATTTAAACAACATTCCCACAATTAGAGTACACCTACCCTCTTCCTACCTTAACTAAGCAATAATGATAGTAACTTATATGTGATCTGCAGTTGCCTAAAAGTTGCTCTACTCATTATTCTATTACCTCAGCTGATTTTTCTAATTACATACATAGATGACAAAATATTCTTTTTTGGGGGGGCGTGCTGCTGGGGATTGAACTGAGGGCCTTATTCTTGCTAGGCAAGCACTGTACCATTTGAGCTAAATCCCCAATCCCTCAAAAAAATATTATTTAAATTCGTTTCCATTAAATGGCAGTTTATATTAGTAAAATATATATTGTAAAATTTCTTGTTTCATTGAGGCAGGGCGAAATGTGGCATTTTGATGGAAAAATCTAAACTTGTCTAAGTTTGCATATTTAAAGCAAAGAAGAGATGTTGGAAAATGCCAACTGAAGACAAATTGAATGTAATGAGTCATTGAATTATTACTTGAGTAATGTTAATAAAAATCTTTTTGAGTGTATATGTGAATATCCAGTGATTATTGACTGTCCAAAAACTTGTTTCCCTTGGTTTTCAGACAGGGGCTCCAGCTTATATGTCTAACTTCCCTGAAAAAGTTTCTGGCTAAGGGACACTGTAGTTAATAGTAGTAGAAAGCAAAAGTGACTTTTAATAAGACAGTTCTGTATTGCTTTTAAAATGTTGTAGGTTATTTCCAGTCTAAATTATTGAAGCACACGCTTAGGGAAAAGCTAAATATACCTGAGGCATGATCTAGCTGAGAGCAGAACTGTGAAGAAATGAGATAGTCAACCAGTGAACATTTGGCTTTGAGGGAAACCTTCCCTTTGTTTTAAGGTGGATCACTTGAATGAATCCTTCTAGTAATGTGTTTACAAGGCAGGCACCTCTGCGTTTTTCTTGGGCATTCCCAAAATGTAGCGTAATAACCACAAATGCAAAAGCTTCAGAATAAGATATTAAGTGTCTATTCAGTAATGTAAATATAGCATATTAGCAGGTTAATGAGCACATTCACCTACATCTGCATTCAGGCTGTGTTTTGCCTGAAGATGTTTGTGTTGGTGAAATTATGTGTCTTTCCATCCAAGTAGTATGCATTTGAGATTGGGAACCATGGCAGGAAAGTCACATAGACCAAGACTTCCTCTCCCCTTAAGGCAAATGGCTGTCAGTGACGAGGATATAGGCCAGCTTGACACAGCCCGGGATGGACCAGACCATTGATGTGCTGTACAGCAGTTAAGATGGAACAGTCCTGATTCAGGTGTTAAGGACTTGAGTGACTGTCCCAGGTATCTTTGGGATGAGAATGGTGTTACCTTGAAGCAAATGGATGGATGCTCATGCACCTGCCATCCTAAGGAAGGAAAGAGATGGGACCCAGATGGTGGAGAGGAAGGTTCCTTCTTTGGGGGAGAGGGACTCTCACAGGAACAGACCTGTGGTAGCCAAGGGAAGTCACCTTATGTTTGGGCTGTGACTCTCAGAGTAATCATTTTGTCACAGCATGGGCTACTTTCTAGATGTAGTCTATTCTCTTTAATCCTTGAGGGAAGCCTTGTTTAAAGGAACTGTCCCTTCCAAGATGTCACATGGGGAACTAATGGAGGGATCTGCATCCATTGAGAGCAAAATGAAACGGGGAAAGCAGAAAGAGCTTGGAGACAGGTGGAATGGTTGAGTGGAGATGCGGTGTGGGAAAGAGAGCAATGATTCCGAAAGAGCCCTCTGGCCTGTGACCCAGAAATTTTGTGGAACCTGTCATCATTCCTTAGTACTACAGGTCTTAAATTTTCCCCAAATACCCCTGTGCTAAAGGCTCCATCACCAGCCTGTGGTGCTATTGGGAGGTAGTGAAAAATCTTAAGTTGTGGGGCCAGGGGAAGAAAGTTAGGTTATTGGGGGCATTCCCTTGAAGGGACTAGTGGGACTCTTATCTCTTCTACTGCTTCTATTTTTCTCTTCCTGGCCACCATGATGTGAGCAGCTTTGCTCCACCATGAGCTCCCTGTGATATACTGCTCAAGATGGAATCAAGTAACCATGGACTGATCCTCCAGAACCATGAGCAAAAATAAACTTTTTCTTTTTAAAAGCTGATTATCTCAGGCATTTTGTCAAAATGATGGAAAGTTGATTAACACATGGAGAAATAAAAGACTTTCTGCTTTTATAGGGATATGAGTCATGTTATTGTCTTCAGGAATTAAAGAGTAGGATGACCTTTGAAAGCTAAAGAAGTTGAGGGAATAACTGAGGTACACATCCCTCAACACTCACTTTAGATGTCATTTTTTTCTTTTCACCTTCACATCTGAATGCAATCTTTCATAGTGCTCCTTTAGTCTCCTGGGTGCTATTGTTTATATAAATAATAATAACAGCTAACATGTATTGAATGCTTACATTGTGTCTTTTAGGGAATTAAGCACTTTGCACCGATTGTTTTATTCAGTACTTTGGTTATGCCCATTTGTCAGCTGAGGACAATCAAATTTAGATTATGTGATTTCCCTTAAGTCCCACTGCAGAGCCAGGACACGAAGTCAGAAGATCTGGCCCAGAGCCAATGTATGCAGGTAATAGAATGTCCTCATTTTATTGTCCACTTTAAACATCAAGCTATGAGCTTCCTTAAGGTCGTACTATATCTGTCTCTCATCTCTGAATCCTATCTTTTAGGCACATAGTATTTGGCAAATGTTTACAGAAAGGATGAGTGAAAGACAGAGCCTAAGGAAAAAAAATTTACACAATACACCAAAGGTCTTCTTTCAGTTTATGAATGAATAAGATAAAATACCTAATTCTGTTGGCACATAGTAGTTGCTCAATGAATGTTAACAATTACTACTATTGTTGAAAATGAAGTATATTTATTTAAAAGAACAATCATTCTTGTATAGGTATTCATCATATACCTTAATTTTTTTCAAGATTTCTTTTAATTTAGCCACATATTTTCATATGATTTTATAAAGAGGTATTTGGTTTCTATGTATTGTTTTGAACATACAGGAAGGAGTTCAATGTCATTTCTGATAGCAGTCTCCCTTGAAATTTCAGCTGTACTTGCTTGAAATATGAATATAGTTAAGCAGAGAAGCAGGTTGCTGCAAGTTCCATTTAAGCAATCTTCAGGGTAACAATGAGAGAATACAGATGATACTAGATGTGAGAGGGTTTCTTATCAAATGCATCCAGCCCCCACAGCCTGAGGACAAAGCCAACTGCCAGATTAGAAAAGCATTGTGATTTTAGAATAATGTAAAACTCAGTAGTCTCATTTTTTGCTCCATAGCCGATCTATTTTCATTATTCTTGCTACACAAGCACCTAAATTGATTTCCCATTAAAAATTTCATAAATAAAAAATGTACTATGGTGTCCATTTATGGTGTTGAAATATCCTGCTGTGGATGTCTTTGAGAAGACAGATCAAGTATGTTATTGGCATCTTATTATTATTCTTGTATTTATCCTTCACCTACTTGTAGCAGAGTCTGCTAGTTGTGTACATCCCAATATTCCTTATCTTTCCTCCTTAGGAACAGAACTCTGCCTTTATATGTGGGTAGCACACCCAGCTAAAGGGTTTAATCTTCCTTGCAACTAGGTGTAGATGTGATTGTATGGTGCAGTTCTGCTCAAAACGATAAAAGCAGAAGTTATTTCTGGAAAGTATCTCTTTTTTTTCTTTTTTTGGTGCTGGGGATCAAACTCAGGGCCTTGCTGCTTGCTAGGCAAGCACTCTAACCACTGAGCTAAATCCCCAGCCCTGGAAAGTATCTTTAAAAGAGAGAGACCCAACCCTTCTATTTTCTTTCCTTTTCCCTGTTGCATGGAATGTATTTGTAATTGCTGGAACTCCACCAGCTATTTTGGACCATGCGTGAAACATTTTTAAAAATGGAAGACACAAGCGGCAAAACAGCAATGTAAAAAGGTCCTGAGTCTCTATCACCACACAGTCTTGATATTATCAATCTTTGGCCTTCATTATATATAAGAGGTAAAAAGTTTCATCTTATTTCCTTTGTAACTTTGGGTCTTTCTGTACATGTAGCCAAATCCCATCATAATGAATAAACCGTCATTCCAAGGAAGTAGCAGAAACTTTCCCAGAAAACATATTTCCATTGGCATATTTAAGTTTCGCGTTGTGTGGTGTTTTGTTTCTATCCCTCTCTAGCTTCCTGGTTTTTCTGTCATTCCATAATCTTTTCAGCTT
Source organism: Hystrix cristata (assembly GCA_004026905.1). NCBI lineage: Eukaryota > Metazoa > Chordata > Mammalia > Rodentia > Hystricidae > Hystrix > Hystrix cristata. The sequence goes on along the minus strand of PVJO010001969.1, from coordinate 116,314 downwards.
CCCACAAAGATGTTAGCTGCATATTTTGAGGCCCTTTATTGCTATACTCCTCTTTTCAATATCTCTGTAGAGATCTTATATGTCCCTCTGTTATCTCTCTCATCTCTGAAAGCCGCATGAGGCCCCAGCATAAAATTACAGTTACATCAGCGAACAGAGCCTTCTGATTAAGTCAGAGGGCAGGAACCTGTGGACACACTGTTCTGAGTGGTTTTTTATTTAATGCAGTTTGGGGAAACTAATTTTCAGATAGTGCTTCTACGATAATAGATTAGCAAACATGGAGTAGAACAGAGGCAGTCTTGGTTTCAGCTAAACATTAGAGAGTCTCCGAGGAGAAGACGAGAATACAAAGAACTTCAAACAAGGAGTCTAGAGCTTTGACTCCCAGCTCTGACACTTGAAGCTGTAAGATCTTGGGAGAGATACCAAAAGCCCTTGATCTTCAGTTTCCTTATTTGTAAAATGAGTTGTGATAAAGATTCAACAAACCGGCACACATGAAAGTGTAAATAAAGACTAAAATGTATTCTATTAGGAAAGGGAAGAAAATGTCCAAATGGCAAAGGGAACAAGGGAGGGGGAGGGGGAAAGGAACAGAGGGACAAGAGACATAAGAAATGGAAGGGAAAAATGGAAACAAAGCTTTTGTAAATAAGGAAGGAGGAGGGGGTGAGGGGAAGGGAATGGGAAAAAAAGAAGCAACAAGATACGTCATGTACAGGTACAAATTCCCTATGATGATTGCTATCACTATGTACATCTTAAAATGTACCATTAAAATAAAATTAAATTAAAAAAAGAAATACGCAATCATATTTTTGTTTTTAACTTTAATGTACTTTGCAACTATAAGTCAGTTTGGATCAATGGAAAAAATTTGGGTTCAGGAATAAGTATACACTTGTTAGCTATGTGCTTTTGGTCAAATAATTTAATGTTTCTGAGCTTCAGTTTACTTAAGTGTAAAATGAGAATCAAGATAGTATTGCCTTACAGGGCTGTTGTGAGAATTAAGTGAAATAATGTACCTGAAGCAGCGCATGGTGCTCAAAATGAAAAATATTGTTATTTTGTGGTTGTTGTTGTTATTATTATTTTATCAGAGATAAATGTGAAGTATGACTTATTGGCATTTAAAGTAGATAGTGGATCGGTAGTTGAACCATAATACAAAAAGAACTAGCTTAACATCACTCTAAAGTAACACATTTGGTGGGATATCACAGGCTCAGCCAACATTTTAAAGGCCGTTTGTGAAGATAAGTTTTGCTTATTACGTTTGATGATAACACAAGGGTTGGGAAGAATGGAACCTCTAATACAATGGAAACGGCATGGGGTTTGACTGAAGAGTTGGCTTTAAGTCCCAAAATTCAATCACATGGTCACTCAGTTTCCTTATCTGTAAAATGATAAAACAAAACAAAACAAAACAAAAAAACAACCCCAGAAAAATACTGGGCAGGTGGCACCTTCTACATGGCTAATTTTTTTTTTCATGCTGGGGATCGATCTAGGGCCTTGTTCTTGCTAGGCAAAGACTCTAACCACTGAGCTAAATCCCCAGCCCTCAGGTATGTGTTTCTAAAGAGCTCACATGACTCAGGCTGAAAAATAACAGTAGGCTTGTTTACCATCTAAAAGTGTCCCTCCAAGGGGTAACAATTTAAGCATCATCTAACAACTTCAATATTGGACAATTATTGACAATTCATTCAAAAACTAGGGAATTTGAATTATTTGAAATTTTATGCACAAAATATGACTTTCCTAATAATTTAAATTTATATACCTAAAAAATTTGTATAAAATTCAAGCAAACAGGGAGTATTTCGCTTTCAAATGCTCCCTACTCGTCGAGTAGCTATCTATCATCTCCTTTTCCCCTCTTTTCACCACTTTTAAATAATTGTCCTCTAAATAAATATAAAAAAAAATCAAGCAAACGGATAATCCTAGGCTGCTACATAGGAGAAAGACTGCGGTTTTGGAATTCTAGAGCTAGTCTGAATCATTTGGAAGACCTGAGAACAGTGACTTGACCAAATCTTGGTGGTGGCTCTTAAAACAACCAGATTTTTTTTTTTTCCAGTCCAGGGCATTGAACCCATGGCCTTGTACATGCTAGGCAAGCACACTACCATTGAGCTACATCCCCACCCCTTTTTATTTTTTGAGACAAGTTCTTGCTAAGTTGTCCAAGCTGGCCTCAAATTTGTGATCCTTCTGCCTCAGCCTCGCGAGTAGCTAGGATTACAGGTGTGTGTGCACTGCTGTACCAGCAGATAACCAGTCTTGAAAGAGTACTGACAAAAATTCTTTGCCCTGTCTCTGAGCCAATGCGCCCTTGCTGAAGTTGTGGCAAAGCAGCCTGGAGCTGACTAGAGAAGCCAGATTTATGTATAAAGTTGAATAAAACTGAACTGACTCTATACTGCTGCCTCTCATTTCCCCGTTTGCTATTCAGACTGTAAGAAGGCTCTAGCTACAGATAACTACTGATGTTGCCCGTATGGAACGCCTTCTTTCGCTCTTCTGACCTTGGCTTTTTGCGCCTGCTGTGGTGAAGGACTGGAGGTGGCCTGTGCATCCTCTTACCCAAGGCAAATGCTCAAGGTCTCTGGCCCCTGCTACCATTTGTGTGGGTCTCTGCACTCCTATGCCACAGGACGTGGGACTTGTTTCCCTCCTGGCTGCCGACAGGGCCTAGGCATTCAGGGGAGTAAATGTCCTTCAGAACAAGGTCCGTCAGTGAGAAACAGGAGTCAGAATGGAGCTAGCAAACTCCCTCTCCATTTCTCCATGCCTTGCCTGGCTAGGTAGGGGCATCTGTCAGATGATGGCTTTTTGCGGAATAATAGCTAGCATAGGCAGTGCCTCATCTTGCAACTTGCCCCTCTACACCTCTGCTTCAGTTGTCTTTTCTTTCCTATTTACTGCTCTGGGCAGTCAACTGGGCCAGGTATTGTCTTCCAGGGACTTAGGACTCAGGGCAAGGGGCAGACAGGTGAAGCATAAACCAAAATATGAAACCATGCATAATGACAATTCCCGTCTCATCTTTGAGATGCTCCAAAACTAGAGTAGTAGTCCCTAGTTCTGGTGAACTAGTAGTCCCTAGTTCTGGTACTGCAGTTGAGGCTGGGAGACCATCCCCTCCTCCACCCACACGTTAGATCTCGTGGCCTTGATATAGGGGAAAAATACAACTCCCAACTTGCTAGATGTTGGATACTCTGACATCTGTTCGTGTTCCCCAAAAATTGAAGAATGAATTCTAAGGAACAAAGGACGTTAAGAGTAGGAGAATTTATTGAAAGAGAGAGAGAGAGATAATGCCTGAGAGACAGGAGGGGACCTGAATGGGATGCCAAGGAGCCCACATTTCAGGGGAAGTTTCATAGGGCAAAATCACAAAATGGGTACAACAAGGGTTAGAACTATGACCAGCCAATAACATTACAAGTGTAGTTGCTTAGGTAATATTGATCCAATGGAGAAACAGGTCACATAGCAAATGGACATGGAAAGAACAAAGACATTCTGGGACGGAGTGAATCTGGAGGTCCTGGTCACCCGCTGGGGTGACCAATAATTGTCTAGGCTTTATTGGATCAGATGAGTATAATCCTCAGCTTATTGTTTATCTCCCAGGTATCTGTGTAGCTCTGGTCATTTTATCCTTATCTTGAGGCCTAGCCTTCAATGGACGCACCTTTGGTCATAGTTGTAGTGTATTCTCATCTTGCGTATTGATTTCATTGAGAGCCCAGCCCTGTCTGACTGCCTATAATATTTCTACCTAACTCAGCTGTCTATAATAGCCTGACCTTCAATAACTTTATCCTACTTGAACCTCATTAAAGGTTCGTATCTATGGACTGCATCTCAAGTATGTGATTTATTGAGAGTGAATTCTGGGACAGGCCTGGGTATTATGGTACCCCCGAGATAACTTGGCACCCTGTCAATCATTCCTGTCGGTCTTATCCAGAGATCCACTGAGAGGCGCCCAGCATGGGGTGCACAGCTTTTAAAACCTGCACCCTGATTTACCTGTGTGCCTCTTATTTCCCTGTCTTCCGGACACCACTTTTCTGTTCATTCCACCTTTTGGTTTCTGTTGGCATGAACTTGCCCCGAACATATCTTACCCTATCTTCAATAAAATGCTTTTTCTTTTACCATTGGGTGTATATGTGCAGTTCTTTGCTTGCTGTACACAAGAACCTGGAATCTAGATCTCGGATCTATCACACAGTATCAGCTGTATGCAGAGGCTGGCATTTTCCTCAGAGATTCAGTAACATATTTTCAACGTGTTCGTGTTTCTATAGGCATTTTGCTTTGGAAAACAGACTGCTTGGTTTTTCTTTAATGATAGCATTTTATCATAGCTCTCTTCTAAAATCAAATTACTGTCAGATTTTTTTTCTGATTCTCTCTAGAGTTGGATAATGGAGTATAATAATGTTGTTTACCCATAGATACTGTCTAGATAAAAAAAATTTTGTGTGTGTGTGATTTTTGAACTAATTTAGCAGAGCTTGCAGCCTGGCCAAATACCTGCATGGTACTGCAGTGGGACACTGGGACCTAGACATTAAAATTTCTGAATGTAATTATCTTTAGGTGAGGACAGGAATGTGACTGAATTTGAAAAGTGCCAGAAATTTGGTTTAGTTGATTAAAGGTGAAAGATAAGATCTGTCGTGGGGCAGCAATTTTCTTCATTTGGAGAAGATTATTTTGTTCATGTGGATATAAATCAAGCACATAGTTTTAAACATTACAGCTTGACAATTTACCTCAAAACTTGCAGCAAGAATACTAATTTAGTACTTCATCAGGTTTCCGAGGGTCATTAATTCAGGAGCAGCCTGGCTGGGTGCTTCTCTCCTGGTCTTTCATGAGAATGCAGCTAAGATGTTGTCCAGGGCTACAGTACTTGGGAAGCAGAACTGGGGTGGGACAGTCCGATTCTGAAGCACTCTTTCTTCTGGCTAGCAAGCTAATGCTGGTTTTTGGGGAAAGTCGCAGTTTTTCTCCCCTTGGATCTTTCTACAAGGCTGATTTGGTATCCTCATTACCAGTAGCTGGCTTCCTCAGAGAGAGGGACTCAAGAGAAGACAAGGAGGAAATGGTGATGTTTCTTAATGACGCAGCTTTGAAAGACCTACCCGTCATTCCCACGGCATTGTACTGGTTATGTGGACCAACCCCAATACATGGTCGGGGTGGGCTACACAAGCAAGACACAAATAACAGGAGGGAGGAACCACGAGGGAGCCATCTCCAAGCTTGCTGCTGCATTCAATCCTGCTGGCTGTTTTTCTTAAAAACCTTTTAACTGCAGAATAACCCAAATGCAGATATATAATGCTGGCATAAAGAGGTGTTTTGTTTAACAACGCCATTCTCAAAGGCTGATCTGACCTCAGATCACTGAGGAGACTGATATTGAGTGACTTTTCTCCCTCCTCTGCTGGAGAGGCCAGAAGAAGTGCTGAAAAGTGAGAAGAGATGCCCGTAGGAAAGACTCACGGGGTTGGGGAGAAACCTTAGTTCTTTTCAGGTAAAATTTTAGTAACTCAAGGTCGTTATAAACCATCCTTCCGGAAATGTTCCCAAGGAAGTTTCTGCGATGATCCAAGGGCCACTCGCATAACCTGTGCCCCAATTCAGCCCATCGGCAATCACATAATACGGCTTCGTGGGCCTTCTTTTGTACCCACTTGTGGTGGACCTAATATGGTCAACTTGAGCCAGAACGCCCAGCTGGACTGAGTTGGTGTGCTGCTGGGTGTATGAGATCCACTTGAGGGTTGTTGCTGATGCAACATAAGGCAGAGTGGGAGCCGTGGCTGGTTGGCGGGCTGTTTTCCAGGAGAAGCTCTGCTGCGGCTGGTTCTCCTGAAAGGAACTCAGCTGTTCTCATCAAGGAGGGAGCTCGGGGCCTTGCTGTCGTCTAGGATGGCTGCTGTTGCTTGGGAGGAGCTCTGGTGGTCATCTCTGCTGTGAGCATCGTATCCTGGTTCCAGGGAAGATCTTTCCAGCCATCATGTGCAGACACGGACATACATGGGACGGTGCTGTGGGCTCCCAGCCCTCGATTGGATCTTTTGGGTCTCTGGTGCCTAGACGGACATTCGGCACCTTCTGCATTTGGCTTCTGGGTGAATATTGCAATCTATAAATGTCCTCCATTAAATCTGCTCTCTTAAGACCACTGGCTCTGAAAAACTAACAGACCACTTCTCCTAGTCTGTGTCCACAGCCCCCACTTGGCCTTATGCTATCTGTGCCTGTCTTGAGGATGCCGAAGTCTTTGCCAATACACATTTCTCCCGAATCTACAAATCCTTTAGGAGCCAAAGGGAACCTACCACCTCTCATGTGGGACTGCCAGCCGTTTCTCCAATTCCTGAGTCCTGTTTCACCGGCAGGGCTCTGGACTGCACTGCTGTGCCCAGTCCATCACAAACCCTCCACCAAGACTACACAGGACCAGCAGTAGTTTCAAGGCACACTTCAGTGTAAGACAAAATCCGAAGGAAAATATGTCTCCACAGGAAATACAGGGCAGTTCCTCAGGGAGCATCGTTCCTCTCCGGAAGAGATGTGTAAAATTGGCGTTAAACGTTTGACTGAACCGCAGAGGAAAATTATGAGCCTCCTTCCCTTCCTCTCCCTTTTCCCTTCCTTCCTTCCTTTGAAAAGTAGACTTTTAAGAGGAGTTTCAGAGTCACGGAGAGATCCAGCAGGAGATACAGAGAGTCTCATACGTTCCCGCCCTCATCCATAGGCGTCCTCCTCCGTTACCAGCTTCTCTCTGCAGAGTGGAACGTTTTGTTCCAAATGTGAAGTTTCACTGACACGTCGTTATCACCCAGAGTTTGCATCAGCTTTCACTCTTGGTGTTGTACAGCCTCTGAGTTTAAACAAATGTATAATGACCACACCCCCTAGTACGGTTTCATACAGAGCAGTTATGCCGCCCTGAGCATCCCCTCTGCCCTGCCTATTCATTCCTCCCTCCTCACTAATCTTTGGTGACTACAAATTTTTTTTAATTGTCTCTATAGTCTTGCCTTTTTCTAGAATATTATATAATTGGAATGGTATGTAGTTTTTTCAGGTTGGCTTCTTTCACTCAGTAATATACCTTTAAGTTTGTTCTACGTCTTTCCATAGTTTGATAGTGCTTACCTTCTTAGTGCTGACTCATATTCTATTACCTGCCTGTGCCACCATGTATCCATTCACTTTCACAGGACATCTTGGTTGCTCCTATATTCTTGGTAACTATGAATAATCCATTTTAAATATCTGTGTGTAGGTTTTTGTCAATTGTGTCTAATTGGTTGATGGTACTGTTGGGTTAAACCGATCACTTACTGATCTTCTGCGTGCTGGATAGAAGGGTACTGTAGTCATTGTAATATCGGATTCATCCATTTCTCCTGTGGCTCCATCAGCTTTTGCCTTACACATTTTGAGGCTCGCTTGTTTGGAGCATATATGTGATGAATTGTTGTGTGTTCTTGGAGAATTGGGCCCTTCATTATTATAAACCATAATTCCTTTTTATCCCTGATAACTTTCATTATTTTGAGGTGTGCTAGTTCTTAAACTAATATACTCAGTATATTAACTCGGTAATGTAGTTACTCCGACTTTTTTGATTAGTGTTAGTTCGGTGTATCTTTCTCCATTCATTAATTTTTAACCTGTATGTATATTTGTATTTAAAATGGGTTTCTTATAGACCACATATGGTTGAGTACTTTTTAATCTACTCTGATAGTCTGTTTATAATTAGGATATTTAGACCATTAACATTCCAAGTGATTATTCATATAGTTGTTGCCATCTTCTATTTGTTAATCTTATTCTTTGTTCTTTTTTATCTTCCACTCTTTTTCTACCTTTTGTGTTTTTAAAACATTTTATGTGATTCTCTTTTTTATCCTAGCAAATCAACTATAAGAGTACTTATTTTCTTTCTTTTTTTAATAGTTGCTTTAGAATTTGCAATATCCTTTAACAACAAATTCAAGTGCACATTCAAATATTCAAGTCCACATTCAAATATAATGTGGCTTCATAGGAAGTGTCTTAGATTTAAAAGGTAGTATAACTCTTTTCTCCCAACCCTGTATGCTTGCTTTCATTCATTTCATTTATACATAAGCCTACATAAGCATCCATACACTCATGCACACAGGACGCACACACACAAGCGTGCGTAGTCAAATACACTGTTGCTATTATTATTTTGATCAAACTCTTATGCCTCAGTGGATTAAAATAAAAATGAATGCTTTAATTTTACTTTTATTTAGTCCTTGTTGGATGCTCTTTCTTTATGTAAATCTCAGTTTCTGACTTAAGTTTTCTTCCTTTTTGCTAAAGAATTTCTTTTACCATTTTTTGCAAGGTGAATCTATTGGCAACAACCTTTCTCAGTTTTTGTTAGTCTGAGAAAGTTTTTATTTCTCCTTCACTTTTGAAAATAATATTATAGGTTACAGAATTCTAGCTTGGTGGTTTTTCTCTTTTAGGACTAAATATTTTTCTTCTTCTTGCTTACTTGGTTCCTGAGAAATTCAGTGAAATTTTTGTCTTTATTTCTTTATAGGAAAGATTATTTTTGCCTCTTCTTTGAAAAAGAATTTTTTTGTTAATCCTCATTTGTCTGTCATTTGAATAAGATATGCCTAGGTTTTCTTTCTGCTTGATGTTCTTTGAGCTTGATTCTGTTTCTTAGTGTCTAATTTTAATTTGGAGAAAATTCCCATTCATTGTTTTAAATATCTCATCCATTTTTTTCTCTTTCTGCTCTATCTAGCATTCCCATTGCACGTTATACCTGTTATAACTGTTGCATAGTTCTTAGATATTCTCTTCTGATTTTTCCCCTAATCTTTTTTTCTCTTAGGTTTTAGTGTTGATGCTTCCATTGAGATAGTCTCAGGCTCAGAGACTCCTTCTCAGTTATGTCCAGACTAAGAATAAGTCCATTGAAAGCACTCTTCGTTTCTCTTACATTGTTTTTGATCTTAATCATTCCTTTTTGCTTATTAAAATTTTCACCTCTCTGCTTCATTTCCATTCTATTCTTGTATGCTCTCTACTTTATCCATTATAGCTCTTAGCACATTAATCATAGTTTTTTAAAAAAATTCTAACATCCTCATAATATTTGAGTATGGTTTTGATCATTGCTCTGTTTATTTAAACTGTGCTTGTTTTACCTTTTAGTGTGCCTTGTAATTTATTCTTGAAGTCAGGACATGATGTATAGAATAAAGGGAACTTCTGTAAATAGCTTTTGGTTGTGTAGTGGTGAGGTCTGGGGTGAGAGGAAGCGTTCTACACCCCCGTGATTAGACCTCAGTCTTTCAGTGAGCCCACGTCTCTGGACTGTGGACTCAGCACCTGTTCCTCAACATTTCCCCCTTTCAGGGAGGCAGGGTGGCTAGCGCCAGCTGGAGTTGATATTTCTTTTCTCCCAGGCCAGTTTCTCCCAGCCTAATAGGCTCTGATTAGTTTCTCCTGGGCCTATTAAAAAATGGCTTCCCGCTCCCCTCAACGGAAGCACGTAGGCATTTGCTTTTGGAAGCACAAAGTCATTTTCCCAGTATTCACTGTAAGAACCTGATAGACCTCCTGGAGGTAGATAGAACTCACAAAAGAATACCACCACCACTCACTCCCCAACCCAGGACTGGGTCTTCCCTGAAGGTTTTGTCAGTCAGACTTGTACACACTGAGCCTCCTGCAATCTGCCAGTTCTGGTTCAGGCTTCCCTACCCCAGCACCAGTTTCCGTGAACTCTTCTCCTCATGAATTTCTTCTCAGGTAAGTATTGGTATTCTTATTTGCCTTTCTCTCCACTTTTGGAAGCAGCAATTTGCCCTGTGATTTCACTTCTCTTATGGACCTAAGAAGTGATACTGATCTTTCAATTTGATCAGCTTCTTGCTTGTTAGGAAAGAGGGGCCACTTCTCAGCTTGTTACAAATTCTGGACTAGAATTTGGAAGTTCAATCTTTCTTTTTTGTGAGGTTTGAAATTGTAAACTTCATTTTTATGGTTCTAAGATTAATCTGGTTATTTACTTATTCTAGGCTGAGTTTTGGTAGTTTGTGATTTTTGAGGAATTTGTCCACTTCTGGTTGTTGAATAGATGGGTATAAAGTGGTGCACTGGGTTTCCTTGTAATCCTTTCAGGGGCTGCAGGATCTGTAGTGACATCCTCTGTTCTGTTTCTGGCATTGGCAACATCTGTCTCCTTTTGTCGTTTTGAGTTAGTCTTGCTAAAAGTTAATACATTTTATTAATTTTTTTGAAAGAACCAATTTTTATTTAATTGATTTTCCTTATTGCTTCTCTGGTTTTCATTTCAGTGGTTTTTGCTCTTCATTTCCTTTCTTCTGTTGGCTTTGAGTCTATTTTATTCTTTTCCTCATTTCTTGTGGTAGGAATTTGGTTTATTAACTCACAACCTTTCTTCTTTTTGAATGAAAGCATTTGAGTGCCTTAAGCTTCTCAGCATTATTTTAACTGCATCCACACATTTTTGCATGTTGTACTTCTCATGGAATTTTGAAATTTCCTTTGAAACTCTATTTTGGACTCACTGGTTATTTAAAGTATACCATTAATTTCCAAGTGTTTGGAATTTTCTTTTATTTTTGTTATTGACTTCTAGTTTGATTCCCTTATGGTCGGAAAGCATACTCGGGTCTTAATTTTTAAAAATTTGCCCATATTTTATGGCCTAAGAGTTGTTCTGTCTTTGGTGGATACTTTGTGGGCTCTTGATAAAAGTGTTTATTTTGCTATTGCTGGGTGGAATGTTTTGTGTCTCAATTAAATACTGTTGCTTAATTACACTGTTAAGATATTCCATGTTCTTGATGATGTTCTATCTAATAGTTTTATTAGTTGCTGAGCAATAAAAACATTTATTTTCTGGGCGCTTCATCTTTGATCGTGACTGACTAACCTTCTAACTTGACTTATATTTCCAGACTGCTACTTTGTCCCATTTACTCAGTCTGATCTTGCCCGCCATACTGCTGAACATCTGAAAACTTTAGCTGTCAGAGTTGAGGAAAATCTGTTAGTGTCTGACACATGGCACAACACAGAGTTGTGATAAGAAATGATCTTAAGTATTAAAAATTCAGGCTGTCTTCTAAGCTTTAAACAAGTGCTAACCACCTGCCCAAGGTCACTCGGCTTTTGCCAGATCCTCTGCCCCTTGAGCACCCCGTGGCATCCCTCATACGTCAGTGTTTAAAGTTGTCTTTTTCATACTGTCTAGATATGTCACATGGCGGTACTGAGTAAACTGTGCCTAATCACTTGGATCCGTCCATTAAATTTCCTGGGCCAGAGCCCTGGGAATCCCTAGTTGGCAATTTCTCTGTTTTTGCACACATTGCACTTATCTTCTCTGGATTCTGCCACCCAAATATCTTTCAGATTTATCGCTTCCTGTTCATATGTGCTGTCACTAGCTTGGTGCAGGGCCTTATCAAGTCTTTCTTGGATAATTCCAGTATTGTGTAGACCTGGAGTAATCTCACCCTGTTTTAATTCACCTTCCACATTATTTCTGTCAGAACAATCTAAATATAAATTAAATCACATCTCTCTCCTGCTTAAAGCCCTTCTATAGGTCTCCTGTAGGCACTGGGATCAAATTCAAGCTATCAGTCAGACCCACAGATTTGTCGTTGCTGTTGTCGCAGTACTGGGCCTTGAACTCAGGGAGCCCTGAGCTACATTCCCAGCCTTTTCTATTTTTTAATTGAGATGGGGGTCTCACTAAATTGTCTAGGCCTTGAGCTTGAACTCCTCCTGTCTCAGCCTCCCGAGAGCACAGATTTTTGTCTACCTTTCTGATTTTATTTCTTACATCTCTCCTCCTGACCTTATTGATAGTCACCCGACTTGCAATTATAAGTTTATGCTATTTATCGCCCTATGATTTTGCAAATATTCCTTCTACTTCATCCTTCAAGACCTTGAAGATACCTCTCTGGTCTGGGTTACTTGCTCTTCCCGTGTTCTACAGCATCATTTACATGTCTCTGTTCTTGTGAGGTGCAGTATTGTACTGTGGTTTGAGATGTGACTGCTGGAGCCAGAGTATGTGTGTTGAAATCACATTTCTTGAATTACAACTTGTGCAACCTCTGGCAACTTTCTTAGCATCGTTTGCCCAGATTAAAATGGTAACATCCATCTCCTGTGATTGCCTTGGCTTTAAATGGAAGAAACATACATGGAGGAATTAGAATAATACTTAGTTTGAACACTTTGTGCATGTTGGTTGATGCTAATAATTTATTTTATTTTCAGTTTGCTGTTCCATAATATTTCAAACTTTTAAAGGGATGGAGCTTGTCTTCGTTTCCTCAGTATCTAATGCAAAAAAGGCATTCGTATTCTCTGAATGCCTGAGTAAAGTGTGAGGACCATGCACAAGGTGTTATTAGATTCAGAGGTGCCTCCCTATTTGCCACTACTTTCTGATACATTGAGATCATACCAGAAAGCTACAGTGTGCATAGCAAGTCTTTAAACAATAATGTAGTATACGACAGCATATGTATTAAATAAGAAATTGTATTATGTATTTCCAAAGCAAGTTTTCTAAAGTTAGAAAAAATTATCCAAGTTTGTTAGAATTGTATTCTTTGGGTAATTGGTATTACTCTTGATTGGTGGTGTGGGACAGCTCTTATGTTGTCATGTATCTCTAGTTTCAAGTGAACACAAAATCCATATACTGCTCATGAATTGAATCTATTGTTGGCCGCGTTGATAATTCTGTTTTTTGTCTTCTTTGAATACATCACCTATCTGTGTCTTATAAATACTGTTTTAAAATTACGTCATGTGTCCAATAGACTAATAAGCAAGCTCATGCCATTTCCATTATGTATCCCTGAGAAAGGGCTGGTAAATAGCATGAGATTTGATTTTACAGAAACATCACCTGACAAATGCACAAGACATTCATCATCTTCCATTTCTAGATTAATAAGTTTTTATTTAATAAGTGTGCAATCATTTTGAGACTAACTGCATTGTGTAGAAGTCAATAATGTTCTGCATGTCTATATTAGATCTATGAATGATAGAAACTCAGAATGATAGTAGTTTAAACAAGTTAAATTTTATTTCTTTCATATAAACACAGGTAGTCCTAGGCCAGAAAGGCAGTTCAATCATCAGAAACCAAAGTTCTCTCCATCTTGCTGCTCAATACCATCCTTAATATACAAGTTTTGACTCTTACTTGAAAACAGATGTTCCAGCTCCAACCTTCATATCTTCAGTTCAGCCAGCCCAAGGAGAAGGGAAAGAACATTCTGCTGCTATTTAAGTATACTTCCTGGAAGTTGCATATACTTTCCCAATCATTAGAACTTGGTCATGGAGATATATATACCTAGCTCAAAGGAAAGCTTGGCAATGTATTTTCTGTCCTGGGTAGTTATGTGTTCAGCTAGAAAACTGGGGCTTCTATTTCTGCAAAGAGGAGGCAAATGCATATGAGAAGTGACTACCAGTCTGTGCAACTTTGTCTTTGGCATTTAACTATCTCAGGTTGGTAGAGTCTGTGGCTGAAAAAAGATTTGGTAAAATGGCCTTACTGATGTAAGAAATAGGCCTTTCTGAAGGGTCAAAATTAGGACGTTAGCTGGTATGAAACTCTTGTTGAATTTTAGAAGCTATTTTGATGTCATGAATTGAGTTCAAAATATTTAAAAATTATTAATGTTGCAAATAATTATCTCATGAAAAAGTAATAAAAATAAAGTGGCATATAACACCAAGGAAACAGGCAACAAAAGACAAAACAGACGAATTACAAACTTTTGTTTATCAAAGAACATGATCAACATAGTGAAAAGGAAACCCAAGAAATGGGAGAAAAATATTTGTGTATCATATATCTGAGAAAGGAATATTATCAAGAACTTCAACTCCCCAACAAAAAACCCCAAACAATCTAATTTTTCAGATGGGCAAATGACGTGAGTAAACCTTCCTACAAAGTTAATATACAAATGGCCTGTAAACTCATGTGACGATGTCCATCATCACTAAAGAAATGACAATCAAAAACTCCAAGAAGGGCCAGGGATGGTGGTACATTCCTATAATTCCAGCACTTGGGTGGCTGAATCAGGAGGACCTCAGATTCAAGGCTAGCCTGGGATACATAGAGAATTCAAGGTCAGCTGGACGATACAGAGATCCTTTCTCAAAAAGACCAAACAAATAAAAAAAAAAATACCAAAACCCCCCAAAGAAATGCCACTTCATATTCATCAGTCGAGATGACATTATTTAAAAAAACAAAAAAACAAAAGAACAGTAAGCTTTGTCAAGGATGTGGAGAAACCAGAACACTTGTGCATTGCTGCTTTGAAAAATGGAATGGCAGTTCCTCAAAAAGTTAAAAATAGAATTATCATATGATTGAACAATTCTGCTGTTGAGCATAGACCCCAAAGTATTGAAAGTAAGGCGTAAATAGGTATTTGTATACTCGTGTTCATAGCAGTACTATTCACAATAACCCAAAAGCGGAAGCAACCCAAAGGTCCATCAGTAAATGAATGGCAAAACACAATGGTGTACAGAGACAAGGGACTATCATTCAGCCCTGCAGAGAAGGACGATACACGTTACCACATACGGGAGTCCTAAAGGCATTTTGCTAAGTGAAACAAACCAGTCACAAAAAGACAAATACTGTGAGCTTCCAGCTCTATGAGGTTCCTAAAGGAGTCAAATTTAGAAAGACTAAAGGCAGGATGGTGGTTTCCAGGAGCTGGGAGAGGCAGGAACGGGGAATTACTGTTTAATGGGTGCCGTTTCAGGTTGGGGACAGGTCCTAGAGGTGGACAGTGGTGATGGTGGCACAATGATGTGAATGTACTGAATGCCACTGAATACACACTTGTTTTGTGAGTTGTTAGGCCATTGTCCTAATTATCAAATAACATTTGTGTTTACCTCTTATTCCCAGGATTTGAAAATCAACTACAAACTTTTTCTACTGTGAACTGAAAGAACTGGCGAAGCCTTAGAAAATGTGCCTATTACAAGTCCCACAAAAGCAGAGCGCTGGGCCAATCAGAGGTTGGCAACCTTTCTCCGTAAACAGCTAGATAGTAAATACTTTATCATCCTTCTGAGAAATGTGTTGTCAGGTGATTTCATCATCAGGTGATTTGTTGTCGTGCAAACGTTACAGAGTGTGCTCACACAAACATAGAAAGCACAGGAATGCTGTGTGTAGCACAATAGTAAGTATGTGTGTCTCTAAACAGAGCCAAGCATAGAAACGGTAGATTAAAACATTAGGTGATAGGAATTTTTCAGCTCCCTTATAATCTTATGGGACCACCATCACAAATGTGGTCTGTCATTGACTAGAAAAATTGCTGTGTGTACACCTGTATTTTAGGCTTTGTGGGCCACATGAGGCCTGTTGAATAGTTTTCCTGTTTGACTTTAAACATCCCTACAGAAAATGTATAAACCTTTCTCTTATCTTGTGGACTGGTACCAAAAAGGCAGTTATTTTTTCTTTTATTGATACGTTTGTGATGCATAATGAATACATTCATCAGAGGGGAGTCGGTACATATACATATTGCATCTAAATTCTTTTTACTTCCCTCCACCCCCCTCCCTTCCCCTTAAGCCACATTTGGTTTACAAGCTGTAATTTGCTGATCCCTGGTAGACTCTGAGGCCCTTCATCTACCAAGCCACAGCTCATAGCCAGATGTGGGCATCTGATTAAGACAAACTAAATTTGAGGGTGGCCATGACTTCTGTCCAGGCCTAACTCAAGGAGTGTGAGTGGAGTCTGTCGAGTCTATTTCCTAAAACTCTTACAAGGAAGATTTAGAAGCAAGCAACCCCAGGAGAACTAGAGAGTGGTACTAAGGAGACTTGAAGAGGCCTTCCCCTAGACTAGCCTCAGTTCCAAGCCCAAGATATATAGAAAATAAACCACTCTTTCTTGAGGGAATTTGTGTGTTCCTTGTAACCAGAAAAACTAAATTACTCTCATTCACTACAAATGTAAATTGATATAAATCCTTTGGAAGACAGTCTAGCAATACCTAGTAAAGCTAAATATGCGCTATCATTGTGCTAGCAATTTCACTCTGGGCTAGTTTTCCTAGAGAAATTTTTGTGTACACCTGAAGACATGTACAAGAATGTCCATAACATGTAGCCAACTGTCTGCGGCCAAGACTGTTAACCTGATTGAGTCTCAGCCCTGCCACTGACAGCTGTATGACCTCAGATGAAGGCCTCATTCTCATCGTCTGTGGGCCAGGGATAATTTAATCCTCACAAAGTTGTCATGGTGATTAAGTGAGCTCATATTTGGAGAGTTCAGGGCATATACCAAATGATATATGTTTTAGCTGTTGTTTTAACTCTCATTATTATAGCTGCAGCATTCATAATAGTAAAAAACAGAAATTAACCCAAACCTCCAGCAGCAGAGGAGGCTAATAAGAACCTCTACCAACAGAGCATGGATAATAAAGTGTGGCATAGTCAAACTATGGAATCTCATACAGCACAGGAGTGAAAAGAAAGAGAGCTACATATATCGGCAGCTACTAATCTTAGAAACATGAAGTATTTGTACACTCATGTTAAGAGAAAACTACAGGTGTGGAAAAACACATGTAATATGATGTCATGTTGTCACATAAGTAAAATTAAACCCATATACAAGTGTGCGTACTCAGACACATACATAGGTAGCAGAAGGACAAAGAAAAACAATGGAGTGGGAAAGAAGCAAAACTCAGGATAGTAGACAGGAAGATGGGATTGGGAAAATCTTTAGTGAACTTTTTGAAGTTTTCAAAGTTCACAAATTGGGTGGTAAGTTCATGAGTGCTCTTGTGTTATTAACAATTAACTTCAGTGAACCAAATCTTTAAAATATACAGTACATGGGCATCAAACAAACTGGTTGAAATGCAGGAAATAAGAATTAAAGCAACAAGGAAATAGTTAACATGTTCTATAAAAGCATTCATCAAGAACTAAACTGGTTGAATGTAGTTTTTGACGAAAATACTTTTTTTTTTTGGTGTTGGGGATCGAACTCAGGACCTTGTGCTTGTGAGGCAAGCACTCTAACCACTGAGCTAAATTCCCCAGCCCCTGAAAATACCTTTTGATGAAAATTTACCAGTTCTGGTACAGCACTTGAGTAAAATTGTTTTCCTAAATTCAAAATCCATGTAACCTTGCCAAAATAGCTGTATCAAATAAACCTGTAGATAAAGATACGATAGGAAAACAACTTCTAACTGGAGCCTGAGTCGATGTCTGGAAAGTCTAAATAGTCAAAATGTTAAAGTTAAAAAAGAAATTCATCTCTAGAGATAAGAGAAATAGGAAAATATCAGGAAGTACTACTGTGTTATAAAAGAAGAAGAGAATTCAACATTGAGGCAATCGTTTGGGTTAAGTTTGATTTACTTTCCTCAGGATTCGATGAAGCTGGTACGTGGAGTTTAAGAGTGGACATATCTGTGGACTGCTTCATCTCCGAAAGCCACTGCCTTCCTAGCGAGTTTCTCAGGTAACAGCAAATACACTGCTTTCTGGATATCTTCTGGAGTGAGGGTACAGCGATTTCTGGAACACATTAGGTGGTAGGCTTCCGTAGCAACGCGTTCGAAGATGTTGTCGATCAGGGCATTCATGATGTCCAAGGTGTGAGATGATATGCCCCTCTGGGGAACAACTTCCTTCAGGACTCTGTTTACGTACAGTGAGTAATTTCTGTGGCCCAAACTGGTGCTGAGATATGACTTCCTTCTGTAGATTGGTGGTAGACATCCTCTGAAGTATCTGTACCGCTTGATGATGGAGCTGACCATTGTGGGAGTTGTGGATGTTGTTCCCCTTATCAGTTACGAATGGTGAGAAGGGCCTGAGAATGGGGGACGTTCTTCTATTTATAGTGGCATGTCACAGTTAGATTGTTGGGGCTTCTCTCTGATTGGTGGTTGCTTTTCCTGTGTCACAATCACCTAGCAACACTAGCACTGATATGTTGTTAAGGAAAGATCCTGTTCTTGGCCAACCTAAACTTCCTAAGAAGGCACAGAGAATGGCAGAGAAAATTGAGGCCAACTTTAGGCAGAAAGGAGGAGTGCTCATTTTTTTCTACTTTGTTTCTTAGCAATTGGAGAGCATCCTGTACAATCTTTTCAGAATTGGATAAAACCTCATCGAATTAGGGGCTTGGAATAAGAAAAGTAGGGGAAAATCTATCATAAGTCTTTTATGAAGGTCACTGTGTTTATAAAAGCATATATAAATAAATTTTTATAACCAAATGAGTGATTAAATATGCCAGTGAAAATCTCAAAATGATTTTCTAATAAATACGTATAGCTAATCTAGTTTCAAGAACTGTGACCTTTGCTTTTTAAATGCAGTCTATTTTTTCCCCTAGCTCTTAACTCCTCAGAAGCAATGTATACACTTGAAGAATAAAACAAAAACTCCTCTATTATTTAAATTATGTTATATAGATTATGTTCATTAACCTTTTAAACTCAATATCTTTCTTGGGAATTTCTTTATTTTGTTTTCACTGGTACAGAAGATTGAACATTTCCACTGAGCTATACTCCCAGGCCTTAAAAAAATTTTTTTTTAAATTTTGAGACAGATCTTGCTAAGTTACTAAATTTCCCAGGCTGGGTTCACACTTGCAATCCCTCCTGCCTCCACTTTCCAAACTTCCGGGATTACAGGTGTGCACAAAACACCCAGCTTGTCTTGCAAATTTCATGGGTTTTATTGCGTGGTCTGCTTTTACTTGATATTCTAGCTCTGGCATTAAGCAAAAGATCTTTGCAGGGTCATTCTTGCCTATGAGTCCTGCTGATAGGCACCCTTAAAACATTCGTTTGCTTTTGTAATCAAATTTATTTCTGAGTTAAAAAAAAGAAATAACTTTCAAAGTACCAACTCACAAGCATTTCAATTATTCACAGTTGTCACAAGGATTGATGCCATCTGTTACGGCTTGTATCTCGCAGTGCCCCCAAAGCCTCGTGCAGTCATAGGCGGGGCTTTGCAGAGGCGACTGGGTCTACAGTGTGTGTGATGCTGTGATTAAGGTTGTGATGCTGTGATTGATTTGTAGTGCAATGCTGAGATTAAGGGTGCTGTGGGGGGGTTGTCTGGATAAAATATAAGAGACGGAAAGAGGGCTCCTGTTATTGCTGCTGCTTCTTTGCGGCTTTGCTGCCCTCTGCCCGCCACAGACTATTCCTCCTCTGCAATGTCCCTCTGTCATCCCACACCCTGCTTTGGAACCAGCCAACTCTGAATTGAAACCTCTGCCAACTGTGAGCTAAATAAACCTCCCTCCTTTAACTTCGGGTGTTGGGTATTTTATCTCAGCAACAAGAAAAGTAACTAAGACACCACCCTCCAATGCCTGTTACTGTGAGCTCTTCACAGAGGAGGCAAACTGGGCTATGCAAGATTTCCAGAATGCTTTCTGCAATTTCTCCCCCATTTCTCCCATTCAAGTCCAAAACAAGGTAAGAATCATGTTATGGGGATAACCGAACTAGCTCTTAATTTCTGGAGACAAAGACATCATTTGTTAATGTCCAACATAGTGTTGCTACGCAGTAACACAACTTAGCCCGTGTCTCATCATAGGAAGGTGGAGGCTGCTGCTTCCACTATGCTTTGGGAGAGATGGATCTTTACTCAGCTGTTGCTAATTTTGCTTACAGCATTCCCTGGATATAATTACTTAGTTTGCTTGATTATAGCATAGCTTTATTTGCTATCATTTAGAAGTAACTATCAGGTGGAGAACGTTTATTCCCTCTTCTTCCCCTCTCCCTGTTTAAGAGTTTTCATGAGAATAACACTCCTTCCCCTCTCTCCCCCTCACTTACTCCTTCCTGCAAGGAATGACTCCCTTGATTGGGGAGGTGGAGACAAGGCAGCCATGTCTATCTCAGCCCTCTCTGGATTCTTACGAAGGTCTGGTCATGGGCAGCTCCATCCTATGGAATGGATCACTATTTGCTAGTTCCCAGTGGCCTAGTAGGTCATGCTGCTTAATTCCCCCATGCAACATTAGAAAGCCCATGTTTCCCCACACCTAAACGCTGTCCTTCAAATTGTTGGTCAGTAAGGAAGCTCACATTTGGTCTCCATCTTTCTGGGTTCCCTTGGCTCTTAGTTGGTTCTGTGCATGGGCAGGGGGAAGGAATATATCACAGCTAAAATAATGGAGCTTTTAAGCCCCCCAAAATAAATTGTATGCTAAAATACTAACTGACCAAAAAGCTCAGAAAGTGAGGAATATCAATTCTGTAAAATTTCTGGCTAATTTTAGGCTAACCCAGATTCCCTTTTAACCTTCAATGAATCATTTAAAATGCATGAGTTCACTACTGATATGCTGGTCTTTCTTTTCCTTCTTTTGTCCTTCTCTAAACAGTCTGAAGCTATAAAGAAGGATAATTTGAGTTATTTATAGGAAAATGGATGCACCTTGAGTCCGTAATGCTAAGTGAAATAAATCAGACATGGATGGTTAAATATTGCATGGTTTCTCTTATGTAAGAAACCCAAAGTATAAATAATTTGGAGAGCAAAATAAAAGGAAGATGATATGAAATAAGGAGCTGAACTTCATGGAGTTGGGAAAGGGCTGGGGGACTGGGGAGATGGGAGGGAGAGGAGGGAAAAGGGAAGTTAAAATGATCGAGATGTGATATGTGTATGTAGCGATACCCCACAATGAACATATTCATTATGGATCACAAACATATTAATAAAAATTCACAAAGAGGATATGTCCATGGAATTACCAACACAGGCAGTAGAGCATGTCTGATTATTTTGCAACTATTGCTGCTGTGATGGATGCTTCAAGGACTTCTCTCCTCTCTTCCCTTCTCCTCTGCCCCCAACCTTAGTAGGCGACACACCAGATTGAAAGAACTTATGACCAGTGTCCTGGAGTCCTGGGTCTCCAACCTGTTCAGATGTAGGCTGGAGTCTAAAGTTAAGCACCCGTCACACATTTTCTACACTCTGGTTTTGTGCTCCATTGCACTGTTCTGGGGACATGGGTTAAATAGCACCCCCTCTTCCATGACTGAGTAGGTAAAGTACTGGAGTTACAACTGTTTATTTTTTCACTGATAATTCAGCTTCTTGTAATGACTCAAAGCCATCAAGACTATCAATTATTATTTCACATTCATTTAACTAGTGGAGATGACATGAATTTAAAACAGAAAACATCGACAGACCAGCACAGGGCCCCATCCTGACCACTGACGACCTCATCGGGGGACACTGGACCACCCACACTACCGAGGTTTGCGTGCCCTTTGCTGCAGACTGGCATGGGCCCTGCCTGTGCACCAGCAAGGTCAAAATCCAGTAATGTGGGAAAGATCTAGGATTGAAGACACTACTGGCTCTGTCTTGCACTTTTTTATTTTTCTTTTTTTCTTTTCTTTCCTTTTGCAAGTCATTGATACTAAGTAGAGCCAACCATACCTGTGCCACTGAAAAAAGTTCTGGAGACATAAGGCACACAAGAATCAAGAACCACATATACCTGAAAACAGCTTAAGAACAGACTTTTCCTAGGAAAGCACTGATACTTGAGAGTAACCTCCCATAAACAAAATATAAAATCAACACGGAGAACAAACTAAAAAGGGGAAATATATATATATGTACAAAGAAAATGACAAGACACAGGAGCATAACACAACCCCAGACCCCCAGCCCACCCAGAACAAATCCAGAGGACAATATAATAAAGGAAATCAGAAGACACCCAACCAAACTTTCAGAAATGATAACAGCAGAAGTTAAAAAACAGATAGGTGAGGCTATAGAGAACATCAGACTAGAAATAATTGCCCAAGTTAAAAAAGAGATGACAATTATAATGAAAGACTTGCTTAGTGAATTCAGAGTAGACATAGACAAAAAAAAAGAAAAGAAAAACAGAGGAGCTTAGAAAAATGATGGAAAACTTGAACATTTGACTGTAAAGAAATGGAACCCATGAAACATACCCAAACAGATATCCAAGAAATCAAAAACTCTCTTGAAAGTATACGCAGTTGATTGAATGAAAGTGAAGATAGAATCTCAGACCTAGAAGACAGCCTGCTAGGAGGAGGTGAGGTCTTATTTGTATCTTGAAGGACGTAGAAGTTGTTTAGGCAGATGGGACTGGTGGTGGTAGAAGGCCTGTGGGGCCTGTGAATAAAGTATTTGCAGGGAAGGACGTTTTTTGTTTTTGCATGAAGATGGGACAGGCAGGATCTGGAAGAGGCAATGATTTGAGCCTGACTGCCCCTGCTCATCTGGTGCTACAAGGGTGAGGAAGTACATGTCATCTCCAGAGAGGGAAGAGTAGCATGGGGCAAATCCAGGTGTCAGTTAAACTCGTGTTTCTCAGGCCCAGGATCACTGAGGGAAATTAAAACAAGCAAAGTTCCCCGTATGTCTTAATGTGAGAGTTGCTCCACAAAGGTAGGACAGATGTTTAAAAATATTGGAGAGTCTATTTTAAACACACAAATGGGAATTACCAGGAGGTAGGAGTGGGGGAGAAGGGAGAAGGATCCAGCACACGGAGGGGGTCAGTGAGAGGGCCTTCTGATCACGGGACCAGGTCTGAGACAGGAGAGAGGAAACTTGGATGTAAACTCGTTTCTACTTGTTGCAGACTGAAGCAATCTGCAAAGTTCTTTCCATGTTTGGCAAGGAAGAGATCTAAAGGAACTGAGAGAGTAGCACTAGGCTGCTGCTGTCTTTGCTATGGAGGCCAGTTTAGCTCTTACCTGTTTTTGTTTCCATGTTTGAAGGTGAATAAAACAAACAAATGCTCTGTGTTCATCGCTCCTGACTGGTTGACGTCTTCTGGCCTTTGACTTAACCTCCTTTTGCTGGGCCCCTAAGACCAGCTCTCCTGACCTCACTGGCAGCGCCTTCTCTCTCCCCTACCAGTGTCACCTGTCCTGCTTTCGCTTATCTGAAAGCTGGGTCAGTGTTCTTAGGTGACCTGAGAGGCAGACAAAGAGAGAAAGAAATTAGATTAGCTTTGTGCAGAGTAAGAACATAATGAAGGAATTAGCCTTGACCATAAGCAGAAGGTTGTCAATTGTTAATGAAGTTTCAGCTGACAGCTTTAGCAGAGAACAGGAAATATGTTGGGGCCACAGAGAGAGGAAAAGTTCTTAATTTTGTTTTGAGGGCTGGTTCATGTTTTATAGTAAAACATTGATTAACTAAAAAGCAACCGAAGCCCCCTGAATTGATAAGTTTATTGTAAATGGATGTAAAATGCGATGGGATATAGATTTTTCTCTTGATGTATTGCGTGCCCTTGCTAAACACACAGAATTGGATACAAGTTGCTCAAGGTCAGAAGTGTGGGAAGGTGTGGAGCCAGGACATAAACACACCTGCTGGGGTCGGGTATCCGTGCCGGAGCTCATAGACACTGTACTACACTGCCTCCTACTTTTGGTCCAAAAGGAAAGGTCTTCTGAGCGCAGGGGAAGAATAAACAACACTAGAGGCATGAGATCACAAGCTGTATCCCAGAACTCAGGGAAAATGGTCTTGCTGAGGGAGAGTCGAGGGATTGCATGTGAGAGGGATGGATGGGAAGGTATGGCGGGTTCAAGTCAGAGAGTGCCTTTAACTTGTGGTGTAAGGCATTAAACTTATTCTATGGATAGCTGAGGATCACCAGGAATCTGAAGCATGTAATTGGCTCAAAGTGATGTTTCAGGAGAATCAATTTGGTGCCAGGGGCAGAGGGGACTAGAAGCAGGAATGAGGCCAGAGAGCCCAGCGGTGTGGCCACTCAGTGGCTCCGAGAGGGACAGCAGAGATCTGAACTGAAAGTGGTGGGGAGGGGAAGGGGTCACTGGCTTAACACTTGGGACCAAGGAGAAGGCAGGCTGGAATGGGATGCTGACGTTCACCATTCACTGACTCTGGGTCGAGGCACAGTTCTGAGGCTTCCAGGGAGCACCCAGCTCTCACTGGCTGTGACACAGAGAGAAAAAGAGTCACAGAAATGGTGATGATGTGGTCTTAGGATTTTAGGCAACCTCTGGGATACACTTTTCTCACTTTACATTCAGTAGGATCCCTGGGACTGTTGTCTATATAAAGGAGGGATCATTTCTTCCCTCAAGAAGGGAGAAGATTCTGACAGTCTTTGTACAGCTTTGCATTCCAGACAAGTCAGAGGAAAAACCACACTTTTACCTGGAGGGAAAGGATGATTGATTTTAAATTGGGAGAAAAGGATTTAAGGGAGCTTACACTCAGAGAATCCTAATAAGGCTTTAAGACCACATCTTTCCTTCAATTGTTCTGTGATACCCTTTGAAGTTGGTTTACATATAAAGGAAGCAGAAAGATGAAAATGTTAAAAAGCACAGAATTAGAGGCTAATAAGCATAATAAGAAAAGTGTGTCCATTGAACACAACTAAATGAGACACAGAGGCTTGAGGAAATATACTTGGCAGCACATAGAATTATTCCTTGTTCTAAGTGAAATAATAAAGTCTGGCCCTGGTTATGCTCAAAAGAAAAATCCCAGTCTTTTTTAATTTAGTAAAATCAAAATATCTGAATCAATTGTCTCCATAGTTCAGTAAAAGAATACGAATCTCCTAGGCGCTCAGTCTGAAGATATTCACACCAGGTGAGTTTCTGGGGTCCTTATGGAGTTTAGTGTTAGGACCAGCCTCCCTTGGACTACAGTCTCTCTTGGTTTACTGGTCTCTCCAACCTCTTTGGGCAAAGCTACATTGTTAGAGACCTCTTAATGGAATGGGGGGTGGAGTGAGGCTACCTTGCCCTGGAGTGTACTGGAGGTGCCATCCAGGCGACATGATGTCTCCAAGATCAGCGGGCATGATTAACATCTGCGCAGTACTTTCCAAAATATTGGCGGTTTATGAATTAAAAGAATGTATAGCAGTCTACCCTGCAGCAGGCCTTATCAAGCTCTCCAGGGAGGTCCCAGCTCCTCTCGTCTAAGAAAGCATTGTTTAGAGGCAGCTTGCAAGTGTCTCTGGCCACTGGGTCACCTTAGCAGTGCTTGTTGTCTCTCGGCTTACAGATGAAGCCAGTTGTGATGTAACTGGGGACTCTGAAATAATGCTCTGGATTTCCAAACAGTGCTTCCAACGGTGCTGACTCAAAATGCCATGTCTTTGTGGCATTTCATCTTCCCTGCTGAGAAGCTAATCATCTTGAAGAAGGGAAGGCTGTAAAACACTGTTTCCTTCATTGCAACACTTTGATGTAAGCACATTGCCCTACTTCTTTAAAGAACTTGCAGAAATTAAGTTCCTGGCCACGAAGTTGCACACCTCAGCAGTAGTGTAGTAGGTAAAACAGCCCACATCCAGGCTTCTTTCTGCTGAATTGTGCAGCTGGAATCGAAGCCTCTGCTTACCCCTCTAGCCTCAGTGAAGTCTGATGGACCTAGTAGTGTTCATGGGACAGACTCTTTCTGTCCTTCCGCAGGTCTTGATTCTTAAAAGCACCTGTGATGTCCATCCCATTGTGCACCCATCTCGTGGATGTTGCTTGGTGGTTTTTTTTTTTCTGTCACATCATATTTTTAATGACCATGAAGCTGAGACCGGAAGTCTGAGAGACTCAGATTGTGGCAGATCCTAAGAGGCAGTGGGTGCTATGCAAGATACATCGTTTCCAGAGCTGGTGAGGGTTTGCGTAAAGAGAAATGTGATGGTTCCCTCTTCTCTAACCCAAACCCTTATATTATGGACTACACCAATCCTGGAATTGTAACCATAAAGAGAATTTAAAACATTAGATGATTTCAACACATGTAAAAGAATATTTTTTAGGAGCTTGGGATCAGGGTAAAGGCTGCAAACATGATAAAAAAAAAAAAGCACAGTTAGTAAAGGAAAAGACTGACCCACTTGCTGATAGTAGACTGATAACTACAAAGAAATACACTATAATAAAATTAAATGATAAGCCGCAGCCATGGAGAAAATATTTGTACAGCATGTAACTAATTTAGAAAAAGTATTTAGAATGCATTAAAAAGTCCTGTAAGCAAGTTTCAGAATGGGAGTCTGTTGGAAAAATAGGTAAATTATGTGATCAGTTGATTCATAGAAGATGCAACTCTTAAAAGCTAAAAAACATAAAAAGAAGCTCAATCTCAGCAGTAGTGAAGGAAATACAAATCAAAACTATAGAAATTATTTTTTTTTTTTACACCAAGAACATGTATTGGTACATTGTATACATAATGATCATAATCAACATGGTTATTTTGTACCTGTACATGTAGAAATTATTTCATATGTACCATCTTCACAAAACATAACCTGCCAACACCAAATACCGGCAAGGAAATTATTATTATTATTTTCATTGCAGGTGTGAGTGTAAATTGCCGCAATCACCTTGGACAGCAATTTTGGCAGATCTTGGTGATGCACAGTCTGTCCCCACAATACAGCAGTTCCACCACTGGATACCTACTCTACAGAAACGAATGCTCATGTGTGTTAGCAAACAAATGCGTGGATGTTCAGCAAAGCAATGTTCGTGAGAGAAAGCAGTGGACGTGATGTGTCCTTCAGTAGGGGAATGGCTGAATAGACGGATTTCTAAATATGGTGGAATAATCAGAAGCAGTAATAAAAAATGAACTGGGACCTACATGTGTAAAATGCAAATAGTGTTGAATTTTAAAAAGTAAATTCAAATATGTATATGATGGTGACTTTAGCAAAAATTGAAATATAAAACACTATATATTTTATACGGTTAGGTATATGTAGTACAAATATTAAAAATGCATGATAATGATTCCAACTACTTTATAATGGGTACCTCTGGAGAGGGACAGAAGGAGCGAGACAGGGAGAGACAAGGTTTGGATTAGGGGCTTTACCTGCATCTATAATGTTTATTTCATTACTTTAAAAAAGAGAGCTCTGATGTAAATATAAGAAAATGTTATGAGTCTGTTATATTATTTTCTTCAGTTTTCTTTTTTCCTAAAATATTTAATAATTAAAAAACAAAACAAAGCCTTCAACCATTATTAAAAAATAAACATGTGAGCAGTGCTATCTGTTAGTATTGTATTGTACTGAAAAAAGGGGAAATCAAGGCTTTGCCCAGGATTAAAAGACTGCAGTAATACCTCCTTCTCACAGAGGGCGCCACACAGACATTGCAAGTACCCACTAAGGGAAAATTAAATTTATTTTAGACTGTCAACTATAGGGACTATTAAACTAATGGAAATATCAAACCATAGATGCTGAAAGAATCCTAAAAAATCACTCAGTCCAGTTTTTTTCAGACATTATCAATGATAAAATTCACACCAGAAACTTGTGAAAAATACAGATTTTTAGCCTCCTTTCTTGGGGTTTGGATTGGATGCATCTCTGATGGAGGCAGTATTCTGAAGAATGCCCTTGGGGAAACCCTGTCTCACATAAATCACTCTCAATGGAGGCATACTCACTAATTCTTCCCCCACATGCCTTTTTATCCTGTCACTTCATTATTTGTAGTATCATCTTGCCATCTACATTAATTTCAATTTAAACAAAAGGAGAAAAAAATTAAGAAGGATTGTTCGTGTAGTCTGATTGGCCCACATTCCTGGATGGGCCTTTTCTATGCCTCCCTGTTCCCATAACATATGATACCCTAATAACCCAAATAGTCCATCTATCTCTGAGTTTCTCTACCTAATTATAAAGATAACCCCAGCACAGTAGATAGTTAATAACTGACATGACTTCGTTATGTATGATCATGTGTAATGAAGTCATGTCAGTTTTTTAAATAGTGAAAAAAATCACCAAAATTGATGAGTAATTCATGTAAACATAATAGAAACAAATTATTGACTATCTACTGTGCTAAGCATTTTGCTAGTAGTTCATCATTTTATTTTGGCTTTTTAACACCTCTGTGAGGAAGATACTTTTCTTCTCAAAATTCGTGGTTTGGGGTTATTTTTATAATTTTATTCATTCATTGCAGTCTAAAATACTTCCTTGAAAGAGAAAAAATGGAGTTGGCCATTTTCAAACCCTCACTTGGGATGTGCTGGCCATGCAAATTACATTTATGCATACCCTGGAGGAAAAAAGAAAAGACTGGGAATGGCTCGGGCTATATAACTTGAAATACAGCCCTGAGCAGAATTTCCTACCACTGGGGGACGTATCAGGTAGCTATGTCAGTCAGCTTCCTGTCACTGTAACAAACACCTGACATAATCAACTTAGAAAATGTTTATTTTGGCTCCCACTTTCGGAGAGTTCAGTCTATAACTGACTGGTTCCATTGTGTTGGGCATCTCAGGGACAGTGTGGTGGCAGAGCAAAAGCACACACCTCACAGCAAGCCAGGGAGAAAAGGAATAAAGCAGAAGAGGCCAGGGTCCCACAGTCCCTCCCCAGCCCTTCCCACCCAAAGGCCTCCACCAGGCCCCATCTCTGAAAATTTCCACCACCTCCTCATACTGTCACAGGCCAGGGACTAAGTCTTTGACCCATAGGCCTTTGGGGACATTTCAGATCCAAACTATAGTATTCGCTCATTCATACATATTTTTATTTTAAAAATTATGTGTTTATTTTAAGGTACATCTAAAAACGAGACCAGAGCACAAAGGCATTCTTTCTCAGATGTTCTTGATTAGGATAAATGAAAAAAGAGGCAGGGATGAGTTACTTAAAGACCATGCAAAGGCAAATATTAAGTAATGAATAGAGATATGAAGAGGTGACATGCAGATAGGACAAAATCTTGAAGATGACCGGTGAACAGCAGGCAGGCCCAGAGCTCAGTGGCAGCCCCTGAACTCTTGTCAAGTAGCACTCAGGCATTCTCTAGGGCCCCGGCAACCTTCCCTTGGGTGATGTTAGGCATTCCATGCAGGCATGTTTGAGACAACCAGGACCTATTACGTTAGTTTTCCTCCTTAAATATTGATAGTCACAGATACTTGGGTAGAATTAATAAGCTTTCTGCCTTGTGGTCTTTTTATGGCTTGTATTAGTCGGAGTTCTCAAAAAACAGAATCAATTTATATACCTTTGTATTGGCTTAAAGGGCAAATCTGGGTACCTAAGTTCTGAAGAGTGCAGCCATCCATATGTAACTCTATTTCCGTGTTAAATTTCCTCCAATCCAGTCACATATTGTATATATGCTGGCTCGCGCAATTACAGAGCCCAAGAAGTCCTGCAAATCACTGCAAGCTGGAGAGCCAGAAAAGCCAGCAGTGAGGTTTAGTCTGAGATCTGAATGGCAGAGGATCAAGGGAGATGGTGTAACTCCCAGTTTGAGTCTGAAGACCTGAGAATCAGGGGGGCTTAGGGAGGATGCAGTTTGGGGTGACTTAGGCATCGGTGTAAGTTCTGGGGTCTGAAGGCAGACGATAGGTACCCACCTCAGAGATAGAGTGATCCACTCTTCCTCTTCCTTTTTGTTCTAGTTTGCCCTCAAGGGATTGAATGATACCCACCTGCCTTAGAGAGAGTGGATCTTCTTATTCAGTTTACTGACTCAAATGCTAATCTGTTTTGGAAACACCCTGACAGACACCCAGGAATAATGTTTTCCCAGAAATCTGATTGACACATAAAATAAACCATCACATGGGTGAAAGTGGAGGACTCTTATCAACCAATCTCCTGTAAAACAGGTGGGAAATAATCTGTTATTCTTCGTCATTACTGAAGTTTCTGCGACCCCTATTTTATCTTATTGCATTGGGTTTCTTTACTTCTCATAAAGCATTATTCGGGGACTGTTTATCCATTATCATCTACAGGCCAGCTCAGTGCTGACCAGCGTCTCAGAGAGAAGTTACAGGATCTTGCTCTTGAGAATCTATGGAAGTCATTGTTAGGGAACTTGGGATGCTGTTTGGGTAGGTAGACTAGATTTAAGAAGCAGATTTAGGACAGATAAACCGAAACAAAGCCTTCTAGGAAAATCTCTCTCTCTTATACCATAATGAAGAGGGAACTGGACTGGAGGAATTTTAACACAGGAACAGCTGTGTGTGGATGGCTACATCCTGGTAAGCGCAGATATCTGGGCTGCCCCTGAGCCACTGCTAAAAGATAGTGGTTGTCTTTATTATTTCTTAATATCCTCAGAGATGGAGTTGCCATACGTTTCTCACGACATTTACGCTCAGGATATTTCTAATGTCTGTCCTAAATCCCTCCGATGGAAAGTTAAGCTCATCCACTCTTGGCAAGTAGCTCTCTGCTGTTTCAATGTCACTAATGATTGGAAAGTGCTTTGTGTGAATCTTCCCTCCTCATACGTCTATATTCCTCTCCAAATTCCACTATTCTCAGCACCTCTAGCCATGAATTACAACATTCTGTTTTTTCCTTATTTTTTTTGACTCCCAAATAGCTGCACCATGATCTTTGCTCCCTTCCAACTATATAAACATAAGTTTCTTTGGGCTTATTATCCCTTCTCCCATGTATCAAATTTCTAAGGTTGCACAGTGTCCCTTATTGAATTTTTTCATTTCTTCTTCAAATTTCCCTTCTCCTACAAATTCTACATTTTAATTGAAAATGCAAATCTTTTTATCTTTTAGCTAGGTTTCATTTCCTTCTCAGGGAGTCAGTATCAGCCACTTCTCATCTCCAGCCTCAGGGCATACTTGGGCCTGTTCATTTCTGTCTTTTTTTCCAGCTGACTCCTGGATGAGGCTCCATAAGAGAGGCCTCTGCTTAGTAGACCGCAGTAGGGATGGACTGAGAAGGAAATGCAGATGCTTCCATTTAGGTGCCTGCTGCACTGGAGCCCCACGATAGAAACAGTTATAGAGAGATACTTCTTAAGGGCATCAGAACCTACTTCTTAAATCAGAACCTACCAGATGATCCCTTCCCTGTAGACTGGAAGAAACCTGGGTGACGGTTCTTGCATGGTTCATGAGTATGTACCTGGGCGAGTTAAGGGTATCCAATTATTGTCTAGAAAGCTGGAATCACATCATTCAGGATGTGGAAGTCTGAGGGAAAAAATTACACCCTTATTGCTTTGCGTGCTTCTCAGGGCTGTCATTTCTAGGACCTGGATCTTTGGAGGGCATTAGTGCTGTCTCTCGCAGGGAGAGAGCAGATGGAAAATAAATATACTCGAGGTCTCAGAGGCTATTACTGATGGGGAGGCAGGTAGTCAGGCAACAGGAAGTACATACAGTGAAAGAGTGGGAGAGAGATACTCACCTTCGGTCTCCTGGGCAACGCGAGTCAGAACCTACCAGCTGGCCACTCCCAGGGCTTCTGCATCGGGCAGCCCTACCGGCTGGCTTGTAGAACATTCTAGCTGTATTAGAATGGACTCTGAGCAGCTGCATCTTGTAGACCTGACAATGAGTTTCCTCAGGCCTGAGAGCTGAAGGAGGCGGAGCTGGTGAGAGCGATGCCAGATGGCGGCAGTGATATCCAAGCAGCTCGTTAGAAAGCGCTTTCTGGGCTGGGGATTTAGCTCAGTGATTAGAGTGCTTGCCTTGCAAACACAAGGCCTCTGAGTTCGATTCCCAGCACCAAAAAACAAACAAAAAAAAAAGTGCTTTCCATGCCAGGGTCAGAAGGTGACACTATACAACCTTGCAAAGGACCAAGGATGATATCAAAAAAACTCACTGACACAGAGGAGGAAACTGAAGTCCAAGGAGCTTAAAGAAATCTCCCTAAAGCCATGTACCCAGTTCTCCCATACTTTCCAGGGCACAATAACTTGAGGGTAGAATTGGATCCCAATAACACTTTCTAAGCAGTATTTCTTTCATCTTCACTCACTAACTTTTGGGAATTTCAGGTATCCTAAAATTCCTTCATAAGAGTACTATTGATAATAATAGTAATCATACTTTTAAGATAGCTACCATTATTTCAGTGCTTACTACATACTATTTGAACATTACAGTAATCCCGATGCTCAAGAGTGATATTATTTTTATGTTACAGTTGAGAAAAAATGTAGTCTAGAGGGGTTAAATAGTTTGTTGACCATAACACAGTTCGTAAGTGGTTGATCTAAGATCATAAAGTACATAAAATCCCGAAGTTGCATATTTGCATGAGACCAATCAGGGACTAGGTTAAGGAGTCCCCAGGGAGGTTCCTCGTGCCCATAAGCCTTTCCTTCTCTCCCAGGGAATGGCCCCGTGGGGTTGTGCCGCACCCCAGCCATGGTCATTGTGGTGGCTCTGGCTGCTTCATTTCTGTCCCTTTCATCATTGCTCACTGCAGTGTGCTCTAGCAAGCCGCCCCAGTGAAAGGAAGCCGGGGGTACTACTTCCCCAGGAGGCATGGCCTGCTGCTCTGGTTTCTTACAGAGGCATCATCAGTAAAAGTCTTTTTACCTCTCTATGCATTTCTCTTCCTAAGAACTTGGGCAGGAACCCAGGTGGGGTGGAAGGGCTCCAACTGGCATGGTCTTTGCTCTGTTCAAAATTGCTCTTCTCTTTCACCAGCTATTTCTCATCTTTACATAAATCGCCTTGCCCTTCCAGCCCTCCTCCCTTGGCACACTCCTTCACCTTTCACCCATGTAGGGCCCAGCCGGCTGGACAGAATGCCAAGTGGATCTGAACTCTCAGAATTTGTTTACTGTTAAGATCCTTAAACTGGGAGACCCATTACCTGTATTGTTAGGATCATTAAATATTCTGTATCTCTTGGACATTCTCTCATTAAATTATGGGGATTTTTTTGAGGCAATTCTTCTTTGCATTCTCATGCATATTATGAACTTTTAAAGTTTATAGTATGAACAAGTGCATGAACGAATGAATGTAGGTAAACAAAATTGGGTGTTTCTAGTTAGCCGATTTTAGATTATATTCCTACCAGAATCTTTAAATTAGAATTGAGGCTCCTTTCTGCCTTAGGATGTTTGTACTTTCTGTTTCCTTCCACCAGAACATTCTTCTCTAGAGTTTTTGGTGGCTTCTGCCCTCACTTCATTCAAATCCAGTTAAAGTCCTCAGAGAGACCCTCCTTGACATCGCCATTGAAAATATACTGTTATTCCCTGAAGTTTTCCACCTCTTTATTCCAATTTATTTTTCTTAGTGGGTCTATTGAATGTTTGCTTATTGTCTCTTTTGCTCACTCAATTCATGAAATTGAAGCCTTTGTTTTATTTGCTGCTGTATCTGCAGGCCCCAGAAAAGTTACCGGCAGGTGGTAGGAGTTCGGTGAATATATACTGAAGGATAAACTGAGCTGAGAAAAGCTCCCTAAAAATAGTGTATGTCCCATGCTCGGGTGTCCTGTCTTTGCTAGGCTCTAGGCCAGTGAAGACATTCAAAGTTCAACAGTCTGATAACACCAAAAATGTTGACTCTTCATAAAAGTTAATTGTTTATTGATCTCTTCTTGTTGCTCCTTAAAAATGTGCATCAAGAGCTATAAAACTCTTAGTTCAGAGCCCATTATTCCCTGGTATTTACAGCTGGACAACCTCATGATGAACAACAACTTGTATTAAAACTTTGTTTATCTGCCAGCATTGAGGACTATGTAGATTTTCGGGCAATGCAAAATTTAAAAATACTCATACTTAAAGAGACTATTTTGTTGCTAGGAAAATACTTAATAATTTTCAGATCTTTACTTCTGGCCATATAGAGTAATGATGATTACATTTATCCTTTTGTCTGAGAGAGTTGGAGACAAGACAACACGTATAACACAGAGCTTCTCAAGATCCCACATATGAGGTAGTGAAAGACATCGGTCTCTGTGTTTGGCAGGCACACGAGGGGATCCCCATGGCGTCCTCAATTTGTTATCCAGAGAGACCTTATAGGCTGTGGTATAGGGGAGGGAATTCAGGACACGGCTTGGCAATCTCTCCGTGTCTGCGGGCAGGGGCTGGAAGTCTAGAGTAAGCCCAATGACTAAAGTTCAAGGATCCAGCACAGACCAATTGGTGCATATGTAGACCCACCTGGAGCCCAGGGAGAAAAGCTCAGAACGTCGAGGGGGAGCGCTCTCTCTGGCTTGTGTGACAAAAGGAGCCAAAACTGTTCTTAGCAGCAGAGGGAGAATGCGTCGTGATTCCCAGGGTTGAGTGAAGAAGCCAAATAAAAAGTGTACATAATGTGCGATTCTATTTGTAGAAAATTATAGCAAATGAAAACTCATCTATAATGACAGAAGATAGAGGAGTAGTTGCCTAGGCACTGGTTGTGGGGGCAGAGAGATGCAGGAGGAAGGCGTTACAGAGGGCCAGGTGTGAGCATTTGGAGATAATGGGTATGTTCATTATCTTAATTATGGTGATGGTTTCACAGGTATATATATATATCAACCCCCAACTAGCTTTTCTTTTTTCTTTTCTTTTTTTTTTTATTTTGTGCCGGGGATCAAACTCAGGTCCTTGTGCTTGCTAGGCAAGCGCTCTACCACTGAGCTCAATCTTAAACCCCAACCCCCAACTAACTTCATATGTATTTTATTACATGTGAATTACACCTCAATGAAGCTGATAAAAATATGTAACAAATGTTCACTAAAATCTTTCCAAAATTTCCTTTGTCCATTTCTTAGAAGAGTTCATTGAACGAGACATAATACCATCTGAATACCTCTGGGTCTTCAGTTTGAGTTACAATGTTTTTTGTTTTTTTTGCTTTTTGTGGGGTTTTGTTGTTGTTTGTTTGTTTGTTTGTTTGTTTGTTTTTTGGTGCCAGGGATCAGTCAGGGCCTTGTGCTTGGTAGGCCAGCTCTCTAATCACTGAGCTAAATCCCCAGCCCCCTGTGTCATCAGTTTGAATATGGATTATTGTTAGACCACCTCAAAACAAACTCAGAGAAATGTAAGTGATTGAGTCCAGACCTGGGATATTGGTCCACCCTTCGAGCTCCTCTGGCCTCCCTCCCTGCTGCCAGCTTCCATAACCTGCCAACAGCACGGCTTCCTCCCAGCTGAAACTCTATGGCAGGCACTGTTGGCCTCAAGGGCATCACCCGGGCCTTCCACAAACTACACAAACTACAGCTCACAGACACGGCCCTCCCTGTCCGGGATTGAGCAGCCCTCACTTGCTCAGCTTCCTCGCAATCCTCCCAACCTTCTCGCCTGCATTTTCAAGATCAATCCTAGCAGGTGGGGTGGCGCTTGCTCTTCAGAGATGTGGCCAGAAGTGTTCCCTGTTCAGCAAATGAATGCCTGAAAGGAGGTTAAAGTATTTCACAGCCTGACTTATAGAGCTGCCTTTTTAATCATGAGCTGCTGATCTCAGGACAGCTGCTCTGTGGGATCCCGCTGCTGCTCGTGGTGAAGTGGACACTGGACGCCAGCACTCCCGGGGGCTAGTCCCACCACACTGTGAAATCTAGGTCCTAGAGGTGACAGGAATGGCAGCGTGATCACTCTGGACAACAGCATGAATGTCATTCTGGTGTCCGCTCTAGAAATACGGCAGTTGAAGTAATTTTTGTTGGCCAGGCAGAGAGCTGGGTGTTTTCAGATTCCTTTTCTCCTCTTCATCATCCTAAATGTTTTATTTCTTTGCCTCTTTAATCATTTATTTTAAATGCAGCAAGGATTTCTCTGCAGCTGTTGACAGCCTCTCACCCAACTTTTCAGAGAACAAGCATGCAAATGGTCTATCTAATGTCTGGATGAGCCATTGATTTGGGCATGTGATAGTTGCTGGAACATTGTGTCCTGAATAAAAGATAGAAAACACTAAAACGTAACCTCAGAAACTGAATATTTAAATGGTCATGAATGCAAAGCACAGTCCAATTATTTTTTTCCCCTGGAGTGTACAGAATGTACAAATCTACAGCTGGAGGGTTAGTACTTGACTTTAAGAAGTGTTATGTTTTAGAAAAATTCCTTTTTAGAATAAATAGAGAATATAAATAATGACATCTTGCTTAAAACTGCCATAAAAGGTGTAATAAATAGGATAATAAGAGACATTTCTTGACATTTATCATCGAAACATTAGTGTTTAAAAATAAATTGCTGTAATAGAAATAAATTTGGTTTGCTACTGATCTAATAAAAATATGGTGGAATAATAATCCTTGTGAGGTTGATAGCTTATTTGACCTTTTTATTTTGTGTTGTGGAAAATTATCATTCTATTGTATTCATTAATTTAACTTAAGAGTCTGTGTTCAGAAAGCTTGTTTGTGATAATAAAACTAAGTTTTTTTGTTTTTTTGTTTTTCTCAGTCAGATAAATTGCAGCATTGGCCTTCAGCTTTCCACCCCTTCTGTGTCCAGGTCTTTTGTGCTGAGAATTTCTCTTCATCCCTGTGGGTGGGATGTATTTTCTCTGCTCATTGTGTTTGAAGAGAATAAAGCAGAAGGGACCATGTGGAAATCCTGGGCCTGTGTCTCCCGTGAGTCTGCTTCTTTTCACTCTGCCACTGCTGTGCGACAACGTGCCTCACCTTGTCTTCCCATGGGAGGAAGAGGATGAGGGCCATATGGTAGCAGAAGTACAAGTTAAATAAACATCTATTGCATGCCACTGAGATCTTATACAGCAGTATTGAAGCACTGTCTAACCAACACATCCACAGATAAAAATAATTTCAATGATAGCACCAAAAAATAGTTATCCACAGTGAGTTTTCTAAACATTTGTAGCAAAATACTTTGTTTGCTTTTGGTTGTGCATTAGGATACCAGGTTAGTAATAAGCATGGCATCAATCTCTTGGAAATAAAGAAGTTAGACCACGACATGATTAAATTAAATAAACAATATGGAAAACATAAGCATTTGGGTTGTGACTGTGTCTAATCTATTTATCTTTTATACAGTGCTTGTTACCTAGTAGGCGTTCACTAAGAATTTGTTTAATGTATTAATAAATGAATGAATGGAGTTTCTTCCTTCACTTTCTTTTTTCTGCTTTAATAGTTTACTAAAAAAAAAAAAGGCAAAATATTTAAAGAAGAATTTTCAAATAAAAAATAAACCAACCAGAAATTCATAAATCATTATTTTAGGTCAGTGGTTCTCAATCTGGATATGATTTTGTCACCCGTCCCTCACCCCAGAAAAATAAGGCCACGTCTGGGGACATTTCTAACTGTCATAATGTGCTTGTGGTTGGGGGGGTGAGTAATCGTATCTGGTAAGTAGAGGCCAGCAGTATTTCTAAACATCCTACAATGAACCAGCTAGGTTCCCACAACGAATATTTATTTAATCCAAATAATGGTTGTGTGTCCTTTGATTTTTTTTGGTATCCTTTTGTCTTTCAGGTTCCTAAATCTCTCGTTTCTTTTTGCCTTCTCTGCACAGTCTCCAAAGATTGCCTTGACTTGTCTTTTGTCCTTTTCGTCCCCAGCCTTTCTAGGACAGCCCTCGTGAATTTCACCGTTCCCTGCCGGTGGTACACTTAGCCCTCAGAGATCTCTTTCACTATTCCACACTTAAGATGGACTTCCTCTTCTTGGGAGCTTCTTTAGCTTAGTTCCCTCTTCTGTCTTCCACTCAGATTTTCTGCATGCCCTCTTTCCCCCAGCTGAGCTCTGCAAAGACGTGTGATGGAAGAGCTAGATGTTGTACACCTTTAAATTGATGGCTTTTTCCTTAATAACAGATTATTTAAAGTTTATAGTGTTACAGTTTTCTAGTTATGGTGACAGTGTGGGATTATTGTTATTGACTTACCTGGTTTTGGGAGAGTATGTGGAAAGATTTAGATTTAGGTGGCCACCGTTAGCTATCCAGAAATGATGTCATTTATCTTTTAAGTTTGTTTATAGTATCCTTATGGTATAGAAGTTTCACAATTTTATCTAGTTAATTTTTGTGTGTGTGTGTGGTGCCAAGGATTGAACTCAGGGCTTTGTGTATGTCAGGAAACTGCTTTACCACTGAACTACGCCTCTACCCCACTGTCCTCTTTAGTTGCTTATGCACTTTTGTCATACTGAAGAAATATTCCTTCTCTTTAAGATTATAAAAATGTAATCTCATAATTTTTCCACTATGATTTTTTTAAACAACAAAACTTTTAAAGTCTATTTATATTGCTGGACATGGGAATTTAAGTAACAATTTTATGGATAGTTGTTTTAAAATAATATATTGTTTCATAGCATTTGGGGATGTTCCCCACACTGTTAGTGTACAGAAAGATTGAGACCCATGTAGGGCGTTTCTAAAGGCTTTTGAAGTAAAAATTTCTTGAACGCACAAGCCAAAGAATGATACTCATGCCTGACTCAGAGTTAATTAAACAGGTTGAGGGCAACATTAGTTAGAAATGTCCCTCTTTTTATATACACATTTGAATTCATTTGTAACCTGCACCAACTTTGAATAACTGTGTAAAATAAAAATATTCAAAACTCAGTAAATGAATGGGTTTAATATATTCAACCAGGAATGGCAAGTACATCTTGGTTCACGTGCCAGCTCTGATGGGTTGATGATCGCTCCCTGGAACATGGAGTTTAGGAAGGTTCTGAGGCCGTATTTGAGCTCACTTGAAAAGGAAGTGGGAAGGAGGGCTGACGGTGAGGAGCCAGCTAGACGCCAGTGGAGGTATTATGAACACGACACCTTTGCTGCTTCCACGAGCGCTTTGTGTCTTAATTGTCATGGCCTCCGATGGGTTTGGCACATGAGAAAGTTTGCTATAGGTATCTGGATTTGAACCCTGGTTCTGTCACTTGCTAATTTTTAATCTTAGTTAAATTATGTAGCCTCGCGGTATTTCCCTTCCTTTATCTGTGAGTGTGGATAATAATAATAATACCTACCTTATAAATCTGTTGTGAAGAATAATGACTACAGGTAATCTGTAAAATGTTTAGAATACTCTCTGGTTATCGTATTACTTACTATTATTGTCATTAGTATCAGTATTATACATATTAAGTAGATATCTGTGGGATGAATATATTCAGCCATTTTATTACAACATGTCTTTTGTGCATAGGAAATTATGCTCATGTTTTGAGCCTGCCAATTATGCTTTTGGTAAACTTAGCTATACAGTACTCAAGAAGGGAATCCTATCCGAGGTATGACTATGTTCTATTTAGTACTGGTAACAGAATCATATGCAGGGTATCACTATGTTCTGTTTAGTATCTACTGACCAAATTACAGAAAACTTCAATCATCTTCTGGTAAGCCTTGCAAATCCAGATCTACATACTGTATAATGTGACCCATTTCCTTACTAAACTCAGAAAATGTTAGCAGGAGGATGATTATGAGGTGTCACGAACCCCTCAGAAGGAAGCTGTTAAATACAGGACCATAATATCATTAAAGGTGAAACAGAATATTCTGAATCTCTGACATTTATCACCATAGTTGAATCTATGTTTGACTAATACGTTTCAAAGGGAATTAGTTCTAATAATTACAGAAATCTTATTTAAGTACATTGCATTTAAATAAA
This sequence comes from Hystrix cristata, assembly GCA_004026905.1. Taxonomy (NCBI): domain Eukaryota; kingdom Metazoa; phylum Chordata; class Mammalia; order Rodentia; family Hystricidae; genus Hystrix; species Hystrix cristata. The sequence continues at coordinate 76,714 of PVJO010001969.1, read as the reverse complement.
CCACACAGCAGATGCTATAGGTGAACAAATGAACTGGAATCTTATTCTCAGGAAGAGATTTTAAAAACTAAGAAGAGCATGTTTCGATTTGTTTATGTACGTGTACTGCGAGGAAAGAGCCAAGCAGTCATCAATAGCGCAGTTGGGGAAATGTATTGGATTTGAGCTTGCTTTTAAACGAGTCTCTGCGTATCGCTTTGGATCACTTCCTGGAGTCAATACTCGTCGACCTAAAAAGACTTCTTTGAGATCTAAAAGGGTATCTATCCACAGAGAGTGCATTTAGGGAAACTATGTCTGTGTTTTAAATTTCCTCTCTAAAGTAGACTTCTCTTTAAAAAATAATCATTGTTGTTTTTCAGTAACTGAATCACACAAAATATGTAATTGTGTTTATGTTTCCTATTGGAACATTTGAAAAACATGATTAATGTGATCTACACCCAGCATGTGAACTTCAGGCCAGCCTCAGCACCCGGAGCCTGTTGGAGATGCAGATTCTCGGGCCCTGACCTCAGAGCCCCCGAATCGGTCTGTGCTGGAGCCGGATCCCTAGGAGATGTGCAAATGTGTGGAAAGTTCCAACAGCGCTGTTGTAGGTTGTTGGACAATCTAACGAGCGGAAGGAGACTTTTGCTGAGCCCCTGGTAGGAGAAATAGTAGATTTCACAGTTTAATCTGCTAGTCACTTAGATAAATACAAGGTGGACAACGCAGCAATAAAATGCTTGCTGAAGTGGCATGTTGATTTTGTGAAAAGAAAGTCAGCTGAGAGAAATCAATACAGAAAGGCAGTTTCTGATCTCTGTGCGCCATGCTGCTTCTGTCTTATTACTCATATGGTTACAAAGGTATTGTTTCTAACGTCTGTTTTATAGCCAGCTAAACACTGAACAGAGAATCTAATCCGTTTAGCGATGTAGGAGTTGGATTTTCACAGGGGAAAGTTATCTAATTACAGGGTCACTAACTTCTTGCTAATTTCACAGCATTCACTTTTCAGTTTGCTATGGAGAGTGAGACTAGGAAAGATTAGGACAGGGCGAGTCACAGCTGTAGACTGAAGTCTGCAATCATTGGCCAATTTAAAACAAAATAGCCACGTGGCCGGTCCCCACACAGGCGTGTGGCTACCCGCTGCAGACGCTTCTGTCGCAGCTGATCCCAGAGGACATTATCAGAGGACATTCCCCTCTTTCCTGGCTTTAGAGCACCGGGGGATTTAAAGCCCCTTTTCCTATGGCTCCTCACAAAGTACCCGTGACTGATAGACCATCTCCCGCCTGCTGGAGACAGAACCGGCTAATGAGATTTGGCCACCGCTCCTGGTTAAAGACCCAGCACTGAGGACTACACTGGTGCTCCCACTGACCCCACTAAACTGATTTTTATTGACGATCTGTCGACATAACAAACTAAGAGTCTGTGATGTAAGTCGGTTTCCAAGCCCTTAAATAAAGAAGGTGTTTTCTAATGGTACATTTTTGTAATTCATCTTAAACACACCCACTGCCTTCCTGGAAGCGCTCTCATTGTGTTGTCTACAAAAGGACTCTGCCTCAAAAATAATGTGTGTGTAATTTTTTTAAACCACCAGCAAAGCTCAGCGACGTATGAAACCTGGGTGCCGTAATTGGGTTTTCAGTTTCAGGGTTGTTGGGAGACAGAAGTAAAAGGGTTACATCAGAATCTATCTGGAAACTTTCTGCTCAAGCTCAGACTATGCTGGTGAGGAAGAGTTGTTGCCTTGGTGAGCTTTACTGCCATTTGCCGACGAGACTCGCTCTAGCCAGCCTACCACGAGGGACATATAATGGGAGCCCCATAGTCAAGCCTCTCTTGGAAAAAATCCATAAAAGAGCAGAGATGTGAGCCCTGCAATAAATTCCGGAGGCCTTTGTGCTGGAGCCATGAAATGATACCAATAACTCCTCGGCAAGCATTAAGGGGACAATAAAGACAATGTACCGGCTTTTTTTTTTTTAATGTATTAGGGCCATTTTTAATCAAAACTCACTGAGGACACAATAGAGCGTGCAGTGACAGCTGTTTACTTTCTGCTTTTCACTCATTTTAGACTTTATCTTGAACTCTACTTTTATCTTGCTGCTTTTAGCTCATCGTTCCAAACAACCTTGATCAGAGATATTCAAGGGCCTCTAAGTGGGCTTGTCCACATTTGTTCTCACCCTTAGAAATTGTCTTTCCTTGATCACATCCTGTTCTCCACAGTTACTCAACTGAATCACCAGCCAGCCAGTATAGGTTGAGCTGCACACCTACTATGTGTTGAGCACCGTGCTAAGTACCACAAAGAGTATGAGGACCGAGATATCATGGCCTTTGTCCTGAAGGAACTCGGAGCCCACTGGGATGTGTGCAGGATCGTTAAATACTACATCCTCTCAGGAGTGGGGAGCACAGGATGGCAGGAGTAGCGAGGGTATCTGGGAAGGAGGGAACCTGAGCCGGGCTCTGCGGGAGGCAGAGAGCAAGGGCTGCTGGGTGTGTGGGGGCTGCTGGGCTGTCCGAGCAGAAGATTCACGTTTGACCCGGATGGGACATCTCGGATGGATTGGGAAGGGGTACAGGGTGGAGAAGACAGTAAAGGAACACTTCACCTGGAGAAGATGAAATGAATGGCACAAACAAAACGGGGGCGCCTCCAATGTGAGAGAGGGTGAGGGGCATGGCAGTGGGAGAGAGGGAAAGGGCCAACCGAAGAGATGGTGTACGGGGTTTAGGATCTCCACCCTGTTCTAGAGTCTTCGATTACTTCTTGCCTGCCCAGAGTTTCTCGGGGGATGCTCTCCCGGCCCCTTATATTGGATTTTTTTTTAAGGAAGATTTTTGGCTTCTACCCTGGACTCACTGTAGACTTTCAGTAATTCTCCTTGTACTTTACATATGAGGAAACTAAGGCATAGGGTGGCTAAGTTACTTGTCCAGTTGTTGTGAAGCTGGGGTGTGTGTCCAGCCTCTGACATCCACTCTGGTTGCTTCTGTTTTCGTTCTGTCTCACTGCTGTATGGAGAAGCACAGCTAGCAACATCTGGGTGATTGTGGCATTGATGTTTTTGCCTTAAAAAATATTTTTTCTTTTTGTGTGTGTTTTCCTTGTGGAACAAACAACACACTAAAGATAAAGGGAGTGAAAAGAAGGCCATGTCCACTCCATCTCAGATACTGTTTTCATTGGTAATGTTTCCCCCTGGCTGGGAGAGAGAATGTGGAAGTGACATACGTCCAGGCGCAAGGTGTCAGCTTTGTTTTCATTTTTTAAAAAGTGTTCTTTTCTTCCTATGGATTTGAAATTTTTTCGTGCCAGTCAGTGAGAGGGAAGAAGCTAGCCTTCCTCTGCCCCTTTCCGCCTTCCCACTCCCTGGAGCGGCAGTCAGTCTAGCCGCAGCCTTGGGTAGAGAGGTACACGCCCCTGCGGGGGAAGGCGGCGTTTCCCAGGCAGCCCCAGACCATCCACTGCACTTCTGTGCTGCTAGGTAGGAATAAACACTATTTTTTTCTTTTCTTTCTTTCTTTCTTTTTTTTTTATTGGCACCAATGCCAATTGAACCTAGGACCTTTACACTGAGCTACATCCTCAGCACCCCTATTTTAAAATTTTTTCTTGGAGACAGGATCTTGCTAAGTCACTAAGCTGCCCAGGCTGGGTTCGAACTTGCAGTTCTCCTGCCTCAACATCTGTTGCATTTAAAAACAGCAGTAGCGGAATCATGGGTAGTTGAGTGTGGTTTTTGGAACTAGTCCACCTACTCCAATCTCAGCTCCACCACTTGCTAACTAAGAAAACTATTTAAACCTTGTTATACCTCAGTTTACACATTTAAAATGGGCATAATATGGTCCCCCTTCTACCAGGATTGTTGTGAGCGTCATATAAAGTGTTTACAACAGTGGCTAGCATACAGTAATCACTCAATAGATGAAATTATTATCACGGGCATTCAATATGTATTTAAATATAATTATTAAACACCAAAGAAGTAGAATGATGATTAAACACAAACCTGGCTCGGAGGGATATGAGGCAATTCGTGTAGTGGAGGAGTCAGAGGAAGAAAGTGAGTTTCCACTGGTTTGGGCTCAGCCATAGTTCTGTGGTAAAAGGAAGGTTGGTACCAAAGGAGCTATGAAGCTGTATTTTATGTAATAAACAGCCTATAAAAAGGCTTCTGGAAAAGGCAGACTATTTGTTTACTTTCGGACTCCCGTGTGAGTAAAGGCAAAGGCAAAGGCCAGCGTGAGCACTCTCTGGGGCCTCCAGTTTTCGAGTACGTGTGCTACACTGCTATGGCCCTGGGGAAAACGAGATGCAGGGAGAAGTGCTTGCCTGCGGGGAGTGGGGATGGGGCTGGCAGGGCTCCTGGCTCCCCCACCTATAAGCTGCATGGTTTCTCTGGCTCAGTTTCCCCATCTGCAAGAGTGCATTTGGTTTCAAGTCTGGATTCTCAGGCCAGCACTGCCTGGAAGAATACTTCAGATTTAAACAGAAATCATCGTGACTCTTCAGTATTCAATTCTAATACAGTTCACAGATACATTTCGAGGTACCAGCTCTCGGCTGCCTGCTGACTTAGTCCCTGCCCTCCTCTTCAGAGCCTGGTGCATCCAACTGGGTGAGGACATTCGCCTCCTGACATGGATCCTGCTTCGATCACTCTTGCGTTCCATACGCATTTATGTGCCATCTCCATGGTGGGTGCTGGGTACACAGTGAGAAACCAGCCCTAGTATCTGCTTCCTGGCACTTAGGCTCCTGGCCTAGACAGCCAGCACAAGGGAGCCAACAACAGAATATGTAGTCGGGCCTTGGGAAGGAAAGCCATGGGCTTCACTTGGTCAGTGGGCTACTGGAGCTCTCTGAGGTCACGAATTAGCACCCATCTATAGGCGGGAAAGAGCCAACAGCTTGAAGAGATGGTGGTGCGACAAGGAGAAGGATCCCAGGGTGGGATGCCAGGCAAAGTGAAAATTGCTCATAGTCCTTTTTAGTTTAAGACAAAGTGTGGAGTTAATATTTCATTTTCTTACCACGAACACTGCAACATAAATATTTTTCTAATATATTTTTGAAAAACAAAACAAAAATGAAAGCAAGCCATATTTAAAAATGAGAGAACATGTTCATTACTGAAAAAGTTAGAAAATAAAGGTATGACAGAAAGAAGAAAAAACCCCTCTTCTTATTCTATATGGATATAGTCACTTTCATGTTGTCAGATGTTATATCCACATCCCTTTCTGCATCTATGTCTCTGTTGCTATCTATGTGAAGTCTATATCTATATACACATCTATTTCCATTTCCATTTCCATATCTATATCTATCTCCAAGGAAGCATGGAGCTTGCATTATTATACAACTTGCTTTTTGACTTGTGAAACAAATCCAGGCATCATATCATTTCAACTGTAAATATTTCAGAACCTACATTTTTTCCGTGGGGTGTTCATACTGCATTGAGATGGTGAGGGAAGTGACCATGTCATTGCATTTGGGCCACCGAGAATAACTGGGCCAGCAGTTCTAAATCTATGGCTTTCCAGCAAAAGTGACAACAACCATTAAGAGTTGTATAACGACTCTAATTTTTTCACCCACATCATCTCATCTTATTCTGTTAGGAAACATTTTTATCCATATTTTATGGACAAGGAAATGGACGCTAAGAGAAATGCCATAGACCTCCTTAAGTTGACATAAGAGGTAACTACTCACACACATTAGGTCTGAAGTTTGAGGGCCTTGATGCCTTCTGTCTGCTGAGACACGCCTGATGTGTCCAAATTGCTGTTAGCAAAATGCTTTGAGATTTTAATCAGGTATTAATTAGTGATTTGAAGTGTTCTATCACCCAGTCAGAGCAGATAAGTCCCAAGTAAGTATGTGATGATTCATTCAGGTAGGATTCCACTTTTAAGAACTTATCACCACACACACAATAAGAATAATTAATTCTTCTTTCTGAAAATATAGATATGCCTTTAAATCCTAGAAAATCCTGCATACCAATTGAGCTGCTGGGTTTCATTTCTGACTGCAAATGCTTGGGGTTTTTGTAAAGTAACTAACATGTTCCCTAGCATATCACTTTGAATACAAATTTCCAGCCTCAAGTAATGTTGTTAAGTATGAACAAAGAGATAGATGTATGAACTAGAGTAAGATGCACAACAATGGAATTGTCTCCTCTCCAGCAGGGGAAATCAAGCCCTGCTCCTTGTTATTCTAGTCTATCAGAGCAAACAGATTCCTTGGATGCGTTTTGAATAGCTCATCTAAAATGGCTCGAGGCAAGCAGGCACTTGAGGTTTTTGTAAACAATCTTCGGGCTTCTGTAGATCATTCTTATGCACGCAAGTTACCTTGATAGCCTGACAGACATCCGTGGGTTTTGCTGGGGATTAAACTGGTCATTTTTGTATGCTATGAGGTTTCTATCTGAGTTGCCAGTCTTTTACGGAGACAGAAAAGCAAATATTTCTTTAATGGAGGAAAATTCCATGATACCCCTGATAATAATAATGGTGAACGTTTCCCTAGTATTTTGGAGTTCACCAATAGACTTGAATTATCTTACCAATCACAATTCTTTGAACTTGACACTGTTTTCACTTTTAGTTTCTAGAGGAGAAAACTGAGATGAGACATTTAGTGACTGGAAACTACATCTTTCAAGCACAGCTTCCTGTGTTTTCTCTAGCAATCTTCTGCCTTGCACACCCAACAATTATAATGAAGAGTATGATTTCCCTCCTCTGAGTCCAGGGCACACTTTGATGATGAGGTTTATTTGATATCTTCTAATGCTCCTGCCTCTGGGAAGGGGGATGGCTTCTGTTTCCAAGGCCTCTTGTGAGGGCTACCCTCACAAGAGCCTAGGATGCCCAGGGGCTTACAGCAGTGTCACAGTGCTGGTTGACACTCTGGCCCCCACGGATCTTCCTGAGGTTGTAAGCACGCTGTTCTTCCCCAGCATAGAAAGCAAGATCCCCCACCTCCTTGTGGAGCCTTGAGAAGCTTTCCTCTGCTGTAGTGGTTCCCACATTGCCCTGCATCGAGCTGTTCTGAGGCAGGAGACCTGGGCGTGGCAAAGCTGGCTGGGGAAGTGGGCGTGAGCTGTTCATTTCAAAACCCCAGGATGCATGTGCAGAACAGTAACCCAATCAGAGAATGCGGGCCTTGATTCCGATAGCAAAGGCTCTAGCAAGCTTTGCACAGGACGTGTAGACCCGAGGTCAGCCTGCGGAGTGTGAGATTCAAAGGGACACTTGACCCTGAGCTCCCGGCTAAGACAGTGGCCCACTCTTACTTAGCCTGCAGACTGTACTTGTTTTCCTACTTTTACTTGGTCCACACAGCGTGTTTGCTCTGCACAGCGTGTTTCTTTTGCTTTTTTACCTTTAATAAGTGTAAAACCTTGCCACCTTTTGCACCTGTCCTGACCAATTCTTTGCTCAGGACAGAAGGAACCCAGAAACCACCTCCGGAAGGGTACTCCAGCACCCCAAACCTGGTAAGTTCTCAAATGGTTGTCTTGGGGCAGCTGCGAGGCGTGGGCTCGAGCACGGAGCACGCTCAAGGGTGAGACAAATGAAGTGTCTCCAACGCAAGTGTTACTATTTTTCAAGTAAATGAGATTGCTATTGGGCTTCATTAAAATAGAAATTAATTTAAGAGCAGGGCTGAATGCTTAGTAGCTTTTTGCAGTGATATATTTTTGTAACCCACAGTTCTAAAAACTGCCGCCGCTGTCACGTGGGGAACGGCAGAATTGCTGAAGTGAAAATCTCTCCCGGGGAAGGTAGGGACGACGGCTGGCTTTCAGAGGAGCAGGCACTCCATGTTGACTGAAGCTGTGATGTCGCCTCTTGCCAGCGTTCTGCCCTGGACAGATCAGACAGATTCTTGTCTTCCGGGACAGGCGCTGCAGGGCCCTCAGGGTCGTCATTTCACGGTGCAGACCCTGAAAGCAGGAGACGTGAGGTGGCTTGCCAAGGTCACACACTCTGCGGAGGCAGCCAGAGGCAGGTCTGAAATCCTTTGACTCTGAGTTCAGACTCTGCTAAGTACCCACTCTGCTGAGTACTCAGCCTGATGAGTACCATTCTGCTGAGTACTCATGCTGAGTACTCACCCTGATGAGTACAGTTCTGTTGAGTACTCAGCCTGATGAGTACCATTCTGCTGGGTACCCACCCTGATGAGTACCCATTCTGGTTAGTACTCTGATGATTTACTCAATCTGCAGAGGACCCATTTTACTGCCATTTTCAGTAGCCCTCATTGTAAGGACCTAATTACCGCATATGAATTAATCATCATAGCAGTGCTGTGAGGTAGGTGGTAGCAGTCACCTCTTTGGATGGTGAAAGCTAAGACATTAAGTACTGTAATTAGGAGCTTACACAAAGTTGTACATCTAGTTCCTGTGAGTTGAACTATTCCCTGGGGACATGTCAAAGCCCGCGTTTTAAACTACTGCACTGTATAAATATGAGACCATATGATGTATCCTGTTTTACAATTTGCTTTTTTTTACTTAGAAAAATTATAAAATGATGTTTCCTACCCTGTGATTTAAAATTGATTATATATGTATATGTTATAATCTATTATGAGTAGCTTGTTAACAATTTTCACTAATAGAAACAATGCTAAATTTTGCAGAAAATTCTTGTTTTTCTAATTTCCTTAGACTAAGTTCCCAAAAGTAAAAGTGCTTGGCTAAACGGCAAGTATATTTAAAAATCGTTTGCTATTTGTAGTCGTCTGCCTGGGCTAACAACAAAATACCCTTGACTGAGTGGCTTCAGCTATAGAAATTTATTTTCTCACAGTTCTGGGGCTGGAAAGCCCAATATCAAGGTTCCAGCAATGTTTAGTTTCTGACGAGGACTCACTTCCTGATTTGTAGACTCCCTCTGCCCTCACATGGCCTTCCTCTCTGTGTGCATGCAGCCAGATCTCTACTGTCTTTTCCTCCTCTTACAAGGACACCAGTCTTATCAGATTAGGGCCTCACCCTTACGACTTATTTAATCGTGATTACTTGCTTCCGTGGCCCATCCCCAAACACTACCGTGGAGCTAGGGCTTCAACATGGAGCCTGGGGGAGGGGTACAACTCAGCCCTAGCACCGTGTATTCCAAACTGCCCTTCAGAAGGGGTGCAGAGCTGTGTGTCCCCCACTGGTGTATGGAAAGTTTCCCTCTGCACCCTTGCCAATGCTGAGTATTAGCATTTAAAAATATTTGTCAGTTTGATGGGCTAAATAATGGTTTTTGTGATTCTAATTGCAATTATTTCTCACACATACATACGGTTTTTTTCTTTTATGGATTTCCTACTCATTCCATTTTTTCTGTTTTTCTATTTGGTATTTATCATACTCCATATTCTGTCATATGTTACAAAATTTTTGTGAGTCTTTTTTGTGTGTGTGTGTGATACTGGGGATTGAACCTGGAGCCTTCAAAATCAGCTACATCACTAACCCATTTTAAAAATTTTATTTTGAGACAAAGTCTCACTAAGTCACTGTCTTAGTTACTTTTCTCATTGCTGAGACAAAAATACCTAACACTCAAAGTTAAACGAGGAAAAGTTTATTCAACTCACAGTTTGTAGAGCTTTCAGTCCATAACTGGCTGGCTCCAAGGCAGGATGGCATGGCAGAGGGGCATTACAGAGCAGAAACAGTTCATGGTGGGCAGAAGGTAGCAAAGCAAGCAAGTAAGGGGTTTTAGCAGCTTCTTTCTGCCCCTTTTATCGTCTATCTAGGCTATCAGGATTAGTGTGAGTGCCAAACCAATCAGTGGACTGATTTAGTAATCACCCACCCTTAATCGTAGCATTGCACCATGCATCACACATTCTAGATTCAGGCACCTCTGAGAAACCCCCACCTATGGCTGCAGGAGGCTTTGGGGGGACATGTAAGCATAAGCTGTAACAGTCACTAAAATTTCCCTGACTCCGTTTGAATTTCTGATCTTCCTGACTCAGCTTCCTGGAGTACTGGAATTACAGGCATGTGCCACCATGCCCAGCTTTGCAGGACATTTGTACTTTAAAACTTTTCTTATGAATAAAATCTCATTCATTTTGTTGTGGTTTATTTATAAACCACAGGATAATATTATTCCTTAAAATCTGATTTATAATTACCAACACATATTCCCTCTTCTTTATTTTATGTGGGAAATAAAAATTTATTGGCAGCAAACCTAAAAAATTGGATAAGGCTACCCCCCCAAAAAAAGAAAAGAAAAGAAAACAGAGGAAGAAAGCAAAACAATTACTTACATGTAATCCCTATGAACATTTTTAGGTATAGCCCTCAGGTGTGTCCTTCCAGACTTCCCTATGCAAATATATATATGATTATATTAAACATAGACTCTTAAAATTTTTTTTGCAAAAAATCATACTTGTATCGAAGCCACTTGGTGCACTATCCCGGGTCTGTTGGGTCCCACTTCTCCTTGCTTTTTGCAGGGAGGGAACTGAACTCAGGGCCTTGTGTTTGCTAGGCAAGCACTTTATTACTTTTTCTCCAGCCCCTCTCCTTGCTTTTCTGATGGCACCGCCCTGGTAATCCCAGCTACCAGCCCTGCCCCTGCCATTGCTGCGACCTGCAAGAAGACTGTCGTCAGGCTGGATTGGACCCTCAGAGCTTGTGGCACTTCCAGTGGCTGCCAGGAGAGGCAACCAGTCCAGACAGGTGGGAGAGGCTAATGCCTGTGGGGTGGATTTTGACAGGGAGGGGCAGAAAATGGGAAGGCCCCAGCAGGTAAATTATTCCTCCTTCTCCCACCCCATGGGCTGTTCTGACAAGCAGGTTACCTACAATGTTACCTCTCTGGCTGCATTTTGTTCATGCATTCAACTCTGTCATTTCCTAATGTAGCACGAGACATGCACTCTGCTTCCATCTCTGCCTCACTTCCTGCCTCCTTCACCCATCCCTCCCTAGGACGGCACCTCCAACAGAGCAGTAGGCACTAGAGCTTTTGCCTCAGACTCTGTGTACTCGGTAATTTTAGCTCGTGTTTTTATCCCGGGGGGCGGATAGTTTTGTTTAACTTTACATGTCGATTCTGATCAATTGGTTGTGGATCTTGTGAGTGTTGTGCTGAGAAAGATTCTGAAGCTGTGCTGTGAGTGCATCTGGAGTCGTGATTGACAGGCAGCATCTGCCGTGCCTGTTTGGAGTGTGCTTGGCAGAGTGATCGATTGCAGACGCTTACACTGACTCCCAAAAGGGTATCAAAGTTCATGTGGCAGGAGATGCCTTTGTCCCACACCTGACATTGAATGTTGTCATTCTTTAAAAAATTCTTTTCTGGTTTGATAAGGAATAGTCAATTATCTTATTTTAATTTTGATTTCTTTGATTTGAAAGTGGAAACATTTTCATGTCCAGATTGACTGTGTTTCCTTTCTGAGATGCCCAATTCTCTCTCTCTCTCATTTTAAATTTTAATTTTGAAACAAAGTAATAGAGACAGTAAAAAATCAAATAATATTAAATGGTTAATAACAAAGATTAGCAGATCTCTCTCCAGGCTTCTTGCCCCAATTTTTCTTCCCACAAACACTATTTCCATTAACTTTAGCAATTATATCTTTTTTATTTTTTGGCAAGGCGGAGGGCAGTTTGCCTCAATGTTCTAAATAACATTCTTACAGCTGCTGTTTTTATAATTTTTTCAATTTTAGGTATTTGTTATGGCTTGTGGCTAGATGTCCACCCAAGGCCTCTTTTGTTAATTCACAGCTGGGAGTTTGGGGAGGTGGCTGGATCTAGAGTGTGTGATGCTGGGATTAAGGGCGTGTGATTACTAAATCATCCCACTGATGGGTTTAGTGTAGGTCTGGTGTGGATAATGGGAAGGCCCACCCTGGGTGTGGGTGGCACCACCCAAAAGGAGGGTAGGCTGGAAGGGATGAAAGGCAGAGACAGGCTGCTGTTGTTGCTTGGTGCTTTGCTATCTCCTGCCTGCTTGCTGTGGAGTGTTTTCTCTCTGTGATGCCCTCTGCCATGCCACCCGGCTCCAGAGTCAGCTGACTATGGCCTGAAACTTCTACAAACTGTGAGCCCAGAATAAACATTTTCTCCTTTAACTTTGGGTGTCAGTATTTGGTCTCAGCAGTGAGAAAAGTAACTAGGGCAGTATTATCCATGGGCAGTCCTCTATGGAAGATAAGAATTTACCTGTCCTATCTTCCCATCCTCATCTCCTCTCCTACAACACTTTCCCTTCTTCCATTCTCCCCATCTATATGTATAATTCGGGGGCAAATCAGTATTGAGGATAAACATTATTATGAACACCTAAGTACTATTTACAGCTAAAGCTCAGCATGTATTTTCTTTCACCTTTCTGTTTTCTCTGGAGCTGATTGCCTCGGTTTTTGTGTTTCTTCAATTTCCTATGCATTTGTCATTAGTATAATTCCAGATGCTGCTAGAGTGGTGCAAAATATTTCTGTACGACCAAAGACTTAAGGTAATCTATCAGTTCTACTTTCCCCTTGAAGGTCTCTTGTGCAGCCCTTGTCCTTACATGCAGATCTTGTTTGGTTGCCCTCCAAATCTGCTGCCTAGTTATCATCCTCAAGTACTTCCTCACTATCATCCTGGGGCTTCCTTTTGTCCGGCTCCTGTATCAGGTCCCTAGCCACAAGGATTTTAGTCCTATCCGCCCCTCAGCTACCTTTTAAACTTTTTTTTTTCAGTACTGGGATTGGACACAGAACCTTTGCAACGAGCTACACATCCTCAGCACCCTCCCCTTTTTTTTGAAACAAGGTTTTACTACTCTGGCCTGGCTTGAATTTACAATCTTGCTTTAGCCTCCTAGAGTGCTGGGACTACAGGTGTGCGCCACCACGCCCAGTCTATTCCCTTATTTTGATGGAGTATATACTCTACTTGCTTTTTCTGAAAGTCCTGAATGCTGCTACCAAGTGTCATCCAACGGGAAGGCAGGCTCATAAAAAACATGGTGTGTCCTTGTCAATTTTATTCATTGATCTGATGCTCTGAGAATTCTGACTCCTTCTCAAAGCCAAAATGACTGTGAAAAGTAAACATTTTAAACAATTCAGGACGTCCAGGAAGTCACAACAGTCCAACTAAAGACCCTCACAAAAGAGGACTTCCAGAATGGCTTCAGAAAATGGCAAGAAGGGTGGGATTAAGTGTGTTCAAAGCAAGGGGAGTATTTTGAGGGTGGTTAATTGCGAGATGTCTTTTACTGTAATACGTTAAAATTTTTTTTCAAACATTCACCGTATTTTTAAATTGCATCTCACAGGCTAACATTCAAATTTCAGCAGCTTAACACACAGTTTTGCTCAATTAATTATTAAGCACAGGTGTCTGGTGGGTGGCTTCCTTCATGGTGATTCAGGGATCCTGGCTTCTTCTGTCTGGAGACTTTATCAGGGTATTGGGACCTCCTCTAGGTAATCTGAAAACCCTTTAGGTGGCAAAGGAAGAGAATATGGAGGATCATGGGAAAGGTTCTGGAGGACTGGCCCGGATGTAGTGTGTGTTACCTCCCCTCCCATCCCATTGAGCAAGACTCAGTTATATGGGCCTCCCAAGTGAAAGGAGCTGGGATTATAGTTTATCCATGTGTTCACTTAGAGGAGGAGGGAATCCTATGATGACCGGTGTTCTCGGTCACAGTTGGAAATCATCTTTTTACAATTTAATTGCTCGTTCTACTTAGTGTTAGAAGACTATTCGGGGCTTTGATTTTGATAAGTTATATTTTTCTAGGAATTTTTCCATTTTGTCTACATTTTCTCATTTATTGGAATAGAGGTGTTACCATTAGTAGCTTTTAAATCTTTTTCTTAGCTAGAAATTATAAATATAATTTCTAGGTTGAGGCTTTTAAAGAACAACTCTAGCCTTAGTGATCTTCTGTAATTTTAGTAGCTACTCTTGCAATTTTACCAAAATAAGTTGCATTCTAGCTAATATATTTCTCTTTATCCAGAACAAAAAAAAGACCTTAGAAACTTGAAAACCATATTATCCTTTCTCTCTGAATTCACACATATTTTTTCTTTCACTGGTATCTTAGCTCATATTTCCCCCCTTCATTATGGTGGATTGAACCCAGGGCCTTGTGGGTGCTAGGCAAATGCTCTACTGCTGAGCTACATCCCTAATCCGCAGCCCTATCTTTTTAAAATCCACAACCTACAGATTACTTTCGATATAATGTTAACCTATCAATGTTTGTTTGGAATTCCCTATATGATTATCATATTATCTATTTTTTAAACATTTCTTCTTATCTTTCAAGGAAGATAAGGAAATCTTATCTTAGATTTCCTTCTGGCATGGTGCCCAGCATGGAATAACTTTCTTCCTTCAAATACACCCTTTAGAAACTCCTTGTTGAGAATCTCAGATTTTGTTCTGCTGAAATATTTTAATTTTGTTCTTGAAAGGGAGTTTTTGAAGGAAAAATTTCTGGGATCACATTTATTTGTTTTCACTCAGCACATTGGAGATATCATTCCACACTGGTTTCCACTGCTGGCTTTGAAGAACTAGCAATCAGTCCACATGCCTCTCCTTTGTAAGTAATTTGTCTTGTCTCGGCTAATTTTAAGATAGTCTCTTTGTCCCAGGCTTTCTTCTAATTACTATAATGTATGTAGATATGCCTTTTTATTTATCCTGTCTGGAATTCATGTACCTCTTGATTTGAGAATACATGGAACATTTTGGAATATTCTTTCCCCAAACTCTTCAAATGTTGCACTGCTTTATTCTTTCTATAATTCCCTCCGTGCTTTCTAAAACTCTGAGCAGACATACGTTGCCCTTCTCATTCTTATCTCTGTCCCTCTGAATTTTATTTCTATACATTAAATATAAAGGTAAATATGTATTTATGTGTGTGTACTTTTGTTTTTCTGTACTGCGTTGTGTTTAATTTCTTTATAATTATTAGTGAATTATCTTATTAATTCTGTGTCTAATCAGCTGTTTAATTTACCCATTAAATTTTTTGATGGTTTCTTTTTTAACAGAAAATTAACTGATTTTATTTTTTAGAGCATATTTAGGTCCACAGCAAAACTGAGTGGAAAGTACACGTGGTCCCACACGGCCTCTTTGCATGCACATTCCAGCTTCCCCACCATCAGTGTCCCAGCACCAGTGTGGTACGTTTGCTACAGTCAATGAGCTGACATTGATGCATCATTATCAACCCAAACACATAGTTTACATTAGGGCTCACGTCTTATGTACCATCTATGGGTTTTGACAAACGTGTAGTGACACAGATCCATATATCTAGTAACACATGGAACACTTTTCGCTGCCCTAGAAATCTGCTGGGCTCCACTTATTCATCCCTCTCTCCCCACAGTGCCTTTCCGTTAGAGCCTTCCAATGTAGGAGGTTGTCAACAGGCTCTTCTGGGAATTAGAGAAGAGTGGGCCACCAGCTTGGATGATCAGACTTGAGTTTTTGGCTCTTGTTCATGCTGGGGCTGTGGTGTTGCATCACCCCTAACCAATGAGATATTTTGAATCTGCTAATGTCACTCTTTGAAAATTTTAGTTGATCCATCAAATCCACAGGTTCTGCATTTGTGGATGCTACCAAATGGAGATTGAAAATGTTTGAAAGCAGTTATGTCTGCTTTGAACATGTACAGACTTTTTTCTTGTTCTTATTCCCTAAACAATATAGTACAACTATTTACATAGCATTTATGCTGTTGGTATAAGTAACCTAGAAACAATTTAAAATATATGGGAGAATGTGTAAAGGCTGTGTGCAAATACCTCACCATTCCATACAAGGGATTTTTACATCCATAGACTTTGGGGTTCTGTGGGGTTCTAGACTCAATCTCCTATGGACACTGATGACTGTATTTCCAACATCCCTTTTATTACTTAGGAAACTTCAGGGTACTAATGTGGATGTACTTATTCACACCTATATCACACTCTTCACACTAAAGTATTCTGAGTAAAGTACCATAAACCAAACATAGCGTCAGGGCTCTAAGAGCAGAGGACTCTCACTTCCCAGCGGACACGGCAGGTTTTGGCTGGGTTTGTTGCACCGCCAGTTAGAGATCTTTTCTCAACTTTAGTAGCTTTTGAAAGTCGTAGGATCTCATCAACACTTGGATTTTGCAAGCCCCAACTAAGAAATACAGGCTACTCCAAACATACATTTATATTTCTTAGGCTAATATAAATTTGATTTTTTAAAAAAGTCACGTGAAGGGTTGGGGATTTAGCTCAGTGGCAGAGCACTTGCCTAGCAAGCCTAAGGCCCTGAGTTCGATCTCTAGCACCAAAAAACAAAACAAAACAAAGGTAATGTAATATTTCTTGTGTCTAAGTTTTATGACAAATTCATATCCATTGTATTTGTTTAACATCTATCTCCTTCACTAAATTGTAAGTTTCTTGAAGGCTAAAACCATATCTGTTTCGTTCATCACGATCTTCTATATCACATTGTATGTACTCAGCAAATATTTCTGGAAAGAAGAGAACGAGGGAGGAAGTAATTGCGGGAAGATGAAGAGAAGAAAGAGAATGAAAAGAAGAATGGGAGAGTGGTAAAACAGCAAAGCCAAACCATGCCTTCCCCTTCCAGCTCTCTGCACTGTCTACTTGGAGGACCCAAATACCAGGGCTTGCCTGGGTGTGATGTGCATGCCTGCAATCCCAGCACTCTGGGAGGCTGAGGCAGGAGGATCACAAATTTAAGCCCCGCCCAAGCATTTTAGAAACTCAGTGAGATCCTGTCTCTCAGAAAAGTAAAAAAGAGTTGGGGGCGTAACTCAGTGCAACGTCTTGGGTTTGATCCACAGTACTAGAAACAAAACAAAACAACAAAGACAAACCCAGGGCACCCTGCAGTCTTTCTCTAAACTGTCACAGTCTTACTGATGTCTCTAAGGCTAAATAAGGCACTAGCGTGGAATAACTACACAAAACTCCTGTCTTTCCAAGCTAAAACAAGCTAACCCTTTCTGTGTTTAAAAATACTCAGGGCAAGTAGCGTGCTGAACCGTATATCAAGAGCTGACTGCTGCTGGACTTGTGAAGGAATTGTTCCTTACAGATGAGAAAACCAAGGTGCAAACAGGTGAGTAAGTATGAACTGCCGCAGCCAGGGTGACAGCTGATGACTCGGACATCTACGTTCATGGCTTTGAAGCTATCCCACCTTCTCCTCATCATGTGAAGTCCTTGTGGTGGGCTTGCTCAGACAAGTGGAAGAAGGGAAGGATTAGAAGAAAGGGATGTTAGGCGGCCAAAGGGGCAAATGTAATAGAACAATTAAAACCTGACTGAAGAGTATCTAGCATAAGGGAGATCCTGGAACCTCCTGATGTAGGACATCTAACACTCAGTAAAATATAAATACAGTAGTCCTCCTGTACCTGCAGGGGAAACCTTCCAAGAATCACAACAGATGCCTTAAACTACAAATAATACCAAATTCATATTTTTTTCTATTCATACCAATAATAAAGTTTAATTTACAAATTAAGAACACTACCAGATCAGCAGGAATGAATAAAACAGAACAGTTATAACAACATACTGTGGTAAAAATTCTGTAAATATGGTCTCTCAAAAATGTCTTATTGTGCTGTACTCATCCATATTCACCTCCATACTTTAAAAAGCACTTTACGTCTTCTCCCTGGTATATCTGCATTGACAACATCACTACTCCTGCACTGTGGGGCCACCATGGAGTAAAAGCAGAGTTACCCAAACACAGTGTCAGTGGCGCTGTCATAGTCCACTTGACACCTGAGACGGTTAATGGGACTAACAGTTGGGTAGCATGTTTAGCACGGATGGGTTGGACAAAGCGGCGGACTGCTGCCCAGGGTGGATGGAGCAGAATGGTACAAGATTTCATCCTGCTATTCAGAACAGTGAGCAATTTAAGACTTATAAATTGTTTATTTCTGAGATTTTTTCATTTACTATTAATAAATCCAAAGTCTTTGTACTACGCCCTGGGGAAAGGAAAGCCCTAATCACCTTGAGAAGGGAAGAGAACAAAGCCGCTGACACTTTCTTCCTGAGCCTACTGCTGAGAAAAGGGCCCAGGGTAATTTCTCAGTCAAGCCATTCTGCCATACAAGCAATCATACAATTTAGGATTTTACTTTCAATTCCAATTCCTCTGACTTGTCCACCCAAGTTGAGTTAGCTGTTTTTTTAAGGTCTGACAAAATCTGTAGGCAAGTCAGTATCCTGAAAGATACGAGCAAAATAGCAAATGAAGCCCTAGATGTGAGAATTTTATTTGTTTAGGCACCTATAACCCAAGGTTTATGTGTCTAAGGATTCAGGGTAAGCATAGTTCAAAGAAGTCACCAATGTTTTGGGGACAGTAACGATTGTTCTGTGTTGAGCAATACAGAATGCTGGCTCTTACATGTATTTGCATCGTTCTGTAAGCAACTGATCTAGTTTAGTCCTGAGAGGGTATTTTGCATTTAGAAAACATGCTCACCCACACATGTGTATGACAAAATACAATAAAAAGAAAAGACAGCATGTTCCTCTGAGTTTCACACTCCTAACATGTCTTTAGTACACACAGATGCTCTCCCCACCCCCTTAACTATTCAAACAAATGAGTTTAGGGCATTGATGAAAACAAGATTTCTCCTCTGCCTGGAGCATTTGCCCGTTCCCTGTGGATGTTTACTCCACTGGTGCGATGAAAACAAACTAGGAAAGGAAACATCAATCTATGTTTCCATTTTATGTTCTGGACAATGGAGACTGGCATGAATACAACACCCATACAGCAAATTGAACCAAATATAGCATAAACAAGACTGAGCTTTCTTATTAGTATGAAAAACACTATTATATACTCTCCGATTTGCAACATTTACATATCTCATTATGAGCTGCACGCTCAAACTGCTATAGAGGATTTCATTTCATCCACTTTGTGCAATACCTGGTTTCCAAGAAATGTTAATGAGACAACGTTATAAATCTTTATTTACTGAGTCTAGTGACTCCCTTAAATTTGCATTTGCAAACTATGATTATTTTCTGGCACACTGAGATATGAGTTTTCTGTTGCATGTCGGCAGCTTCATTAGTGCCCCTTCAATTAAGGAATGTTGGGGGAGGTCTGGCTATGGATACGGACATATTTAAAATTCATCTGAACACATTCTTTTATAGAAACAATAGAAATTAAACTCTCACAAAAAGATTACACTGTGTATTTCTTTTTCCATCCCAAAGAATTGTCCTGTAATTGTCTTGAATTTATGTACTTAGCAAGAGAGTTTATATTTCGTTAGCTCCAAAGGCCTACCTGAAGGACTGAACTTTTAAAGAAAATACAGAGTGGAACTCTGATCTTAATTGTAATATCCTTGGGGAAGATTGCATTAATTTTTAATTTGCAGACTATTTCCATTTTACAGTGGCAATCGGGGCTGTGCACGCTCTGATCAACTCGTCCCTGACTCTCAAACGCTGACGAACCGTGTCCTACTTAGAAGGCAGACAAGAAGCTGAGCCAGATAAGTGCCTGGCTTCCTCCCTTTTTTCCTCTGACTGCTGAGTGGCCGGCGTGCTTTGGCCGAAGGCTGGCATACCCCTCCCCCTCACTTCCCTTGGCTTCCACTGGTCCCCTTCCCAAGAATGGGCGGGGACAACTTGCCTCGGCGTCCCCCCAAGTTACCTAGTGGCCACGTTATGGGCTGATCCAACAGGAGGTGCAGCTTAGCTGTGGCACTCTTCCCCCAGTCCCCCCACTGCCGCCTCTTTGAAGAAGTGTCAGAGAAACCAGACCTAATGTGGCAGGGACTGCAAGGAACTGGGCCCATTGTTAACATCTCCTGCCGCCCCAGGCTCCGGCGAGCTGTCATAAACATAGTCAGCCCCCTTGAAGATTCCCTGGTTTCAGCCCCACTGTTTTGTGGCGATGAAGACAGCTGTCAGTCAAACTGCTCCTGCTTCCCTGTTCTTGAACAGCTGTCCCGACAGCTGCAGCTGCCCTGGACCCACCTCCCCCAGCCTAGTGCTGGGACAAATAGCAGGCCTGGTTTGGACCAATCAGCAGGCCTGGACTTGAACCAATCACAGGCTGCCACTGCCTTGTAAGCAGCACTTCCCGCCCACTTCCGGGGTTAGTCTCCTAGGGCTCCCTCTGGTGTGCTGAGCTCCGCGTGCAGCTAAGTCCCGTTAAAATAACCTGCTTCTGGTGGTCCTGTAAATCGGCTCATGATTTATTGGTTGGGTAGAGTGTGCTTGGAAAGTGTCGTAAATCTACGAGGGATACTTATCCTCAGTAGTGTGGACAGAGTGGTTGCTTTAAAAGAAAGAGCAATAAACACCACCGGCAACCAACAAAGATCAGAGACGGCGAGCAGCTCCTGGCAGAGCGGATCAGCCGCACCTGGCACAAGCTGCAGAGACCAGCACCTGGCAGAGTCAGTGGACGGTGTCCAGCAGCTAGTATGTCCAACTGACACCATTAACTGGTATCAACCGGCGGAATCAGGGCTGCTAGCAGAGCTGTACTTTAGCATTTTATGATTTTTATCTGAATCAAGCAAAAGAACTCTGAACTGATTAGCAACAAAATGAACAGATTTCTGTTTGTTTTGTTTTAAAGTTTCTTTATTTACTCACTCGCCTATTTATTTTGTGGCACTGGGAATTGAATCCATACCCTATTTACCATGGAGCTATATCCCCAGCTTTAGAAAACAGTTTTTTTCTTTACAAATTTTCTTAATGCTGGAAAGGAATGGGTAACACGAGGTCTCGCCAAAGCACATAACGTAGTCTCTATTCTGTAGACGCTTGCACAATAAAGGGACCTTTTCCTAACAACTGTGCTTTCGTCACTGGCAAGTCTGTAAATACTTTAATAATACATAATATTTCTTAAAATGTCAATCCTTATGTATTTTTTGTAGTGTGTATTTGAAAAAAAAACTTCCAACTGAACATTATTTCTCAGAATAAAGCTAAAGGAGGTAGTGGTGCTGGGTAAAATGATGTAAAGAAAACCTTCTTAGATAAATAATGAAATGGCAGATATTCTCATATGGCAAGTTTTCTCCGCCTTCTTCCTAACTGCCTGAACACCTTCAGAATCTCCCAGTCTTCTTTTTGCTGAAATCTTTCTTCCCCTCTCTCTTCCGCTGGCGCTCTGCTCTTCCCTCCCCTCGCTCCTAGCAGCCTCACTCGTCTTCTCAGTCTTGGGTGACACCTCGGTCCTGAGAAAGCCATTCTAAGGGACAGAGTTAAAAATAACTCGGAGTCCTTAGGTGACCTTCAGCCAGGCATCGCCAAAGCAGGTCCAGGAGTGTCCTAAGTCAGAGTCATCTGGGCTGCTTATTAAAATGCAATTTCCATTCGGGGCGAAAGCGAGGAAGCTAGATTGTTAATAAACACCCCGAGTAATGCTTAAGAGAGGTATGAGTGATAGAGACAACTGGAGACAGTAACAACTGCTTCTGCCAGCAGAGCAAAGGGACTGGGGGGACTTCCCTCGGGTAAATTCCCTCTCCAATGGACTATTCTCATCATCTCACCCAAAAAGTAGAGGATCTTTACAGAATAGCGAGGCCAGAAGCCATTTCCCAGCTTGCTGCTCTGCTGTGTGGGGCTGTGGACGGCTAAGCCGGAGTTCCAGGAGACAGCAAGTCCTCAGCAGGGAAACGATTCCTAAACCTGGTCCCGTGGCATCTGCTGTAACCCTTTTGCAAGAGAAAGAACTATAGTCACAAGGGTGCTTGCATTTTATTCTTTTTTTTTTCTGCGTTTAATTCTTACAACCTCTCCTCCCAAATTAAAAAAAGTTTTGATTTCATAAAGTGGCCACAATTACCTGAAAACCCAGGTAGAATATTCACTTTCAAGCTTTACACAGGATTTAACTCCAGGGCTGCTATCCTGGTTAAGAAACCCGGTAAAGGGGCCTGTGGTGCAGTGGGGATAATCTTGGGGTATAGGTGGGCACTATGGCAAACTCCAACTGCTCTCCATTAAAATACAATCACCACCTCCATCAAAATACAATCACCACCTCCATCACCAAAAGAGGCTGCAATGAAGCAAATTTCTCTGGGAACAGAATTGAAGTACTTGAAATTTCAATAATTGATTTCTTTGAAGAGTAAATGATCTCTTGTGAAAACCTTTTTACAAATCAAAATCATTCAACAAATGATGCCAAACTGTTAGAGGCCTAACTGTAAGAGCTAAAACTATAAAACTCCTCTTAGAAAAAAAAAGCGTAGGCATAAATCTTCATGGCTCTGAATTAGATACATTGTGGTTCATCAAAATCTAAAAGTTTTTTTTTTTTGCTTCAAATGATACCATCAAGAAAGTAATAAAACAATCCACTGAATGAAAGAAAATATTTGTAAACTATATGCCTGACAAGGCATTTGTATATAGAATATATAATGAACTCCTATGACTCAATAATGAAAAATAACCTAATTTTAAAGTGGACAAAGTTTCTGAATAGGCAGCTTTCCACAAGAGAATATCAAAGTAGTAAATGAGTACATGAAAAGGTATTCAGTATGACTAGGATGAAATACAAATCAAAGCTACAATAAAATACCAGTTTGTTTCCATTCAGATAGCTATGATAATAATTAAGTAACTAATGTTGATGAGAAAAAAATTGTAACCCCAGACACTGCTGATGGCAACATAAAATGGTACAGCTACTTGGGAGAACAGTAGGGCAGTATTTTGGAAACCTTAATATATAACCCAACAGCTCTACTCCTAGATACACCTGGAAGAAATGAAAACATGTCCACTTGAATTTGAGAACATGAATATTTATATCAGCATTGTTCATAATAGGCCCCAAGTGGAAACAATCCAAATGTCCATCAACTGATGAGTAGATAAAGAAAATGTGGTATATCCATACAGTGGGAAAAATTCATCAATAAAAAAGAATCAAGTATTGATATGTGCAACATAAATAGATCCTAAAAACATTATCCTAAGAAGCCAGTCACAAAACATCACAATTCTATCATGCTACTCATGCGAAATGCTCAGAATAAACAAAAATCCATAAGACAGAAAGTACATTAATATCCAGCAAGGGCTGGGATAGGGCATAAAGTGGAAAGTTGGATGAAAATGAAGAGTGAGTGTTAAAGGTTTCTTTCTGGGGTAATAAAAGTGATCTAAAATTGATTGTGGTGATAGTTATGCAATTATGAATACACCAAAAACCATTAAATTGTAGCTTTAAATGGTCAAATTACAGAGTATGTGAACTCTATTTAAACAAAACTGTAATTAAGCAAAAATGACATGGTCAGGAGGGAACCCTTTAGAACAGGGATTTGAGGGTGAATTCTTCAACGCCTAATATATTTATATGCCAATACAGTGGAACAACACTTCTGAGTTCTCAGGAGTATTGAGAGCAACTGTGTAAGACAGAAGATCCCCTTGAAGAAAGGGAAGAAAGTGTTCAAATGGAAAGGGGAACAAGGGAGGAGGAAAGGAACAGAGGGGCAAGAGGAATAAGAAATAGAAGGAGAAAATGGAAACAAGCTTTTGTAAATAAGGAGGGAGGGTGAAAGGAGGGGAGGGGAACGGGAAAAAAGAAGCAACAAGATATGTCGTGTACAGGTACAAATCCCCTATGATGAATGTTAAAATAAAATTTAAAATAAAAAAGAAGTTCCCTTTGATAGCATTTACTTACCTGTGCGACACAGGTGTTGACAGCCATCAGGGTATAGACACATGGGGATCGGGCTGGAGATAGTCTCAGAGCCCACGTGTTTTAACATGGATGAAAGTACATGTGTGTGAATGTGTGTGTGTGTGTGTGTATGTGTGAGAGAGAGAGACAGAGACAGAGACAGAGAAAAGAAGAAGAGGAAGAGGAGGAAGACAGAGGAGGAGGAGGAAGATGGCAGTGGTGTGGTGGTTGGGGTGATGATGGTATTCAACTACATTATAGATAGTAAAAGGGAAAACAGTTCCGGCCAAGCCAGGGGCTGAGATTCTCCCATCTCTTTCCCCATGGACCTCTCTACTTTCCAGGCGAGGCGTTCTGAGCACTTGAAGGATAAGAGTCATGTGTACTCTTTATTCCAAATTTGAGCTTCTGTCCTACTTTGCTGAATTTGACTCTCACTGCCACTCAAGCAACTTAATTTGGGCTCCTTTCCCCCAACCACTAAAATCCCAACTCTGTCATATGGAAGTTTTCTGTGTGTCTTTTCAGGTTCTTTATGGACGAAGTTGGAGTAATGGCTCCTGAAAATAAGAGGAAGAACTACAAATCCCTGGCTTTTGTATCAAAACAATACTAATTGCATCCATGTACATGATTTGCTTATGCTTAGTTACCAGGTAGCACAATGATTGTTTATACTGGAAAATTTGAATCAAATTAATTTCATTGTGCATTTTGATTGCTAAACTCTTGCTTTGAATGTTCTATTTTCAGAGCTTATTATTTGTAGCGTGGTCATTACTTCCCACAGCTGAAAACAAAATTAAAGGGAATAATTGTGTGAAATATTTTTGGCTAAGCCTTATAATTACCTTTGTTTCTTCAGTAGTATTTTAAGACAGTCTCAGCACAGCCAAATTTACAAAATGATGGCCAACTTTTAGCTTATTGCAAGACTGGGATGAGGGATAGATTCCAGTTTAGAAGTGTCTATGGTGCTTGTAATCTGCGTCATGTGACGAAGGGATGTTATTTAGCAAACTGAGTCCTGGGGATCTAAGCTCCGAGCTGAGGCAGTGCTGTTTGGTCTTTCTAGCACACCCCAGTGAGGGCACATCCCCACCCCTGAGGCCCCGGCTCTTCCATTCTCTCGAATTCTTCCTGCAATTGCTGATCAGCCCACTCTGGCTATAGTGGTATTTTAATGATTCTTGCTTTGTGTCTTTTTTTTTTTCCTTTCTTTCACACATCAAAGAATCTCATTTTCCTGGTTAATCTGTACTCTTGATTTCCTATTTTCATGAAGGAGTTCAGCTATATTATTCTTGTAATTTTTAGCCAGTTGTATTATTCCTTGCCTGCATGGAATCAAGCATGGTTATTCATATGCCCTGTTTTCAGCCACAATTCATTAAAACTATCCACAGAAAAGAAAATAATGGTAAGAGGAGCAACCTCAGCTGAGTGAATGGAGTGGACCCTGCCTCTGGATTGAGAAAAGCAGACTATGCTAAGCGCCACAGCTGGGACGGGGCTGAGACTTGACACCTTTGCAAACTAACAATTTATCCTGCCATGGTGTCTGGGAAGATAAGATTCTTGGGCAGAGAACAGGGCATTGCTCGCAGCATTAGCAGCAGCTGGAGTGTCAGCAATGTGAGTAGGTACCCTGAACCCTAATTTTCATAGCGTGGAACTAACTGGGCTGGATGACAGGCCGGGGATGGCACTGCAGAGAGGAACCCCGAGTTTAAGGAACCCACATGTTTTATAGTGGTCCGTGGGCAAGCCTGTTCTTTGCTCCAGTTTTCATTATATGAAATGAAAATTATACTGTCATTAAAAGATAGTCTGGAACTAAGTGCAGTCAGTGCCTTGCTTATAAGATATGCAGAAACAAAAGAGCCCCGAGGAAAATTGTCCCCTAACACCAAGAACACGTAAGATGCCCTGTGTGTCTGTCACAGAACAGAGCTCAGTGTTGAACGATACTGTCAGCAGTGTGTAGGAATTTAAGGATTGTCCATTATTTGTGGTTCGGAGGCAGCTGTTGGATTTCCCTGGGGCTGAGAACGGCGAGATGTTAGCATTTTCAAGCTAAAGTTATTCTGTTGTATTTTGATCCAGAGTCTGGCAAACCTCCTTTTCAACAGATGGCACCTGGAATATCTGTTCATTCTGGTCTGATCACGTGCCTCTTCAGCCATCCATGTCTTGCCAAGGGAGGCTGAGATCTTGCTTAAAGAGGGCAAGGATGGGCTTGCGTCTTCGGTCAGGTGGGGAAGCTGCTTGTGAGTGGAGGTAGCGTGGCAGGAGGCCACACAAGGGGAGGAGCAGAGGTGGCGAGACAGCAACGCGCAGAGAGAAGGGACTTCATGCGACCGTGTGTAGTCTCAACAAGCAGCGAGGACACATGTGTCTAGTTAGCCCTTGTGAGCTGCAGAAATCAGTGGCTTTGGGGGTCTTTGTTTTTCTTATTTAAAAACATATCCTTATTATTTTTAGTAATATTTTCCCCCAAGTTTAAAAGTGATGTACTCTTGGTGTGTCGAATTTGGGAAATCCAGAGAAGTAAAACCAGTGATCTGATGCCAGCAGTTAGAATCTTGTAACCTGAAAGCCCCATAGTTAGCCGCGCGGTGTGTGTGGCGGTCAGAGGGTGGAACGGTGATGTGAACACGGTGCACGGTCTGCGCCAGAGACAGACAAAGGGAGACATGGGCTAAAGAGGAAAGGACAGATCTTAACTGCTTTTGGGAAAAGAGTCTGCTACGAACCGAAGTGTGAGTTGTACAGAGCTAAGTGAGGGTTTTTAAGAAAAAATAAGGGAGGAGAGGAGGTGAGTGAGAGTTCAGTAGAGTCAGGGAAGTGAAAACTCAGGGAGGCAGGAAGGAGATTGGCTCCTGTGAAACCCACCTGGGTTTGCTAACCTGAGCTTATTGAAGTCAGACCGCTACGCTCCCGCCCAGGCTGGGAGACTGGGGCCCTGTCTGCAGGGTTTGCTTGGAACAAACAGTGGATTCTTTTGCAGCTTGGAGGTTTCTCAGGTAGGTTCTTTAAGGAGTGTTTTAAATTCACCCAGGGAGCTGGCCTTGAGCTGTCAGAAACTATGCCAGTGTTTTGTTCAAGTTTTTGCAGTCAAAGATTCAGACAAGTCATGAAGTGGAGCCTCGGAGGAGCCCAGCTAGAGTTTGGTCAAGGAGAGAATCTTTGCCATCAGTCGGGCTGGGCTTCACTCTTGGCTCCACCACGTGCTGTTTGGGTGATTTATTTAATCTTCTAAAGTCTCAGTGCACTCATAAGTTTTCCGTGCCACACTTACCTCACTAGGTGTCTGTGAGGATTGGGAAGGAAGCAGCCCAGTGCCCGATACACAGGAAACACTCAACAAACAGCAGCTATTATTGTTCCTGTTATTTTCTCCCCAAATGCTACCATGACTTACGTATTGTTTGGTAGCCTCGTCTTTCATTTTAGAGACAGCTCGTGAACATTGCTTCTGATTTGGGGGTTCTTTATTCAGGCTAACAGACCTCTTAATGGCAATCGATGTGAACCAGGTCGACCATGCTAGGAGAAAATTAGCCGGCCCCCGAAGAGGTGCCCAGGCTCCTCAGGGGGCGCACTGAGCTTGGGCCTGATCTGGCTGTGGCCAACAAGGAGAGGGCACGAGTCCCAGGAGAAGCAGACAAAAGCCTGATCCTTTTGTGGCCCGCAGAGCGAGGACTCCTCACGCCCAGCCCGGGCAGCTGACGCACACCCTCTCGCCTCCACTGCACAGATGGAGAAAATCTTTGATTTGGGAGATAAAACGAGAATCATCTGGCCCAGCAGAAAGCAGGGTGACATAATGCATTTACAGGTGAGTCTGGTGTCAGACACTTTGCGTCAGAGATGAAACACTTCTTTTGCTTGAGCTTTCAGCTGGGCGGCTGGGGAATTCTCTGCACCGAGCAGTCCTTCGGCCTTTGAGCAACCTGCACGTGGCACCCAAAGGCAGCTTTGTGAGAAGAAAGCAATATTAACACCCACATTCTGCAGCAGGCAGACCCCACGGGTGGCCCGCTAGAGACTCAGAGACTAGCTCATTGTCTGAGGGGTCTGTGCTGCCATCCTCTGCTCCACCTGGGACTCCCATGATTTTCCTCTGACCTCTAGGGTGCACATCCTGACTCTGCTACTTTCTAGATGTGTGATCTGAGGTAAGAGACTGAACCTCTTCCTGCCTCACTTTGCACATCTGCAGAATGGAGATGACAATAAAGCCTCATAGGGTTGCCATCAATATTAAATGTATATGTAAAGCAACTAGATCAGTGGTGTGGTGGACAATGATGATTATTCTTTTAATCATCATCATTATATGTGAGCTCCAGTGTTCTTGCCTGGTTGGCACAGTTCTTACCGACTCTCCTCTAGATTCTCTCCACACACAGCGTGGGATCTTTCCTGGCCTTGGCATCTTGGGATAGATATTTTGACTTTCACTCAGGAGGGTGGCTTTGTTCCTTCGTATGGGTGACCCTTATCTCTCCTCTGGGATCACCCAGCCCCTTGGTTGTAGGAAATGTAGCAGGGTTCATTCTGTTTTCTGATGAGCCTGTTGTCACCCCAGGCCGGCCCATCTTGATGGAGGATGAAGGATGGAGGATGGAGGGTGATATGGCCCCACTTAGAGTTCACCCTGCTGCTCAGTAGCCCTGTGGCAATGCATTCAGCACGCGTCGGCAAATCCTCATAGGAAGCTTCTCTGTGGCCTGCGGGTGGCAGGTGTGCGTGGAGTCAGGGTTCCCAGAACTTGTGCCCTCAAGGAGGACTCGGAGGGTCTAATGTCAGTGCTCCCTGGCCCATGTCCCCTGGGATGGTGCTGGCAAGTCCCTTCTGGAAGATGCGTGTGCTAGCGCTACCTTCTGGTTAGGGAACAATACTACCCGGGGCCAGCAGCTAGCATAACGAAGTGGTCTGATTTCTCAGGATCTGAGCAGTTTCTTGGAATGTAGGACTTTCAGGTGCCTGGCCAGGCCTCCTTCCTCCCCGGCCGTGGGGAAGTGCTGATGTGTGTTTGCCCCTTTTCTGAGCAATGGGCACACAGCAACAATGGGAGATCAGCAGGGGTGGTGCGGAGAGCTGCTTCCAGAAGAGCCCCGTGCTGTGGCTATTCTGTGGCTATTCCTTGAACAAGGCAGTCACATCGCGGCAGGTAGGATGGAACCTGCCGTGTTGCCTGTGACACCCTCAGAGTGGTTCTGGACCACTGGCTTGCAGAACCGAGGTGGCCACCACAGAGTGGGGCTGCGGGCAGGATCCAGGCCCAGGCTCAGCACTGGGGGCCGTACTTCTCAGACAAGGAACGGCCAGGGCACTCTGCCTGCAGCACTCATGGCTCCTTGCCCACCCTGTCTGTGGGTGACAGCCGGAGCTCTGGGCGATGGGTCACCTTCTCACAGGGTGGGATTTTAGATCTCAATCCCTGTTCCACCCTCTGTGTGACTGCGGCTGGAGTTCTTGGCTCCTTCCAGCCACAGTCTGATCGGGTATGAAATGGAGACACTAACAGCACCACACTCATCATAAAGGGGCACGACAGATATTTTATGCAGAGGCTGAGCAGAGGCCGGCAGGCAGCGACTGTTAAGTGACCACCAGGCAAGGTCATTGCCACCCTTCCTTCAGGGTTGGAGCATTTGCTTCATCCCACTCCTCGCGTTCTTTACTTCTTGAGTACAGCGATGGCATTTGTTCCTTCTACAAGGCCCAAAGTGAAGAAGGGAGTTCACAGACCTGGAGCCAGCCCGGTTCAGACCTGCCCACGCCACCTGCTAGCTGGTGAATTGGGGCACATTCCTTAGCCTCCCTGTGCCTCAGATTCCTCTGTGAATGGGAGAGTGATCAGTTCTGCCTGGTAGAGGCTTTGCAAGGATCAGGCCAACATCTGTAGATGCCCTTCCTCTGGCTGTTGGGTGAGTGCTCAGAAATGCTGACCATGGTAGCTCCAAGTCCAGACGGGGCCTGGAACAGTTCTCTCATCCACCTGGTACTCAGCAAATGACTCTGTGGGCTGGATCCAACAGGGGGAACCAGCTGTCATTGGATCCTTCATGTTCCCCCCTTTTAGGTTCCATCGAATATCTTTAGATGTATGACCTGAGAAAAACAGCAGAGATAGGCTAGGGGAACCAAGTGGTCGAATTTCTCAGGATCTGAGCAGTTTCTTGGAAGGCAAGACCTCCAGTACTAAAGTCAGGACAGTTCTGGGCAAAGCCAGGTGGCCGGTCACCCTGTTACTGCTCCCACCTCCCAGCCCAGGACTGGACTTAGGGTGTTTATACTGAGAGGCCACTGGCATGGAGGAGTGGCAATTTGGCTGCTGAAGCCTTTCCCCTCTGCTTTTCATTAGCGTCTCCTTTCCTTCCAATTCTACCGAATTGTACAGCCTAGAAGCCCACATTCCACCTACAATATGCTGGGATGGCTTCCAAGGAAGTGAAAAGTGCAGCCGGGGTAACAGACAGGTGTCCGAGCCACTCACAGCAGATCTGAGTTGGCTTCCAGGCAATCACGCTGATTTCTGGAGAGGTCGCTACTGACAGGAATTTACAGTCCTATTCAGCCCAGACCAAGAGTCGATTCACCTGATTCTAATGACGACTTTCTTCTCTTCAAGCAAACTAGCCTTGGACAAGATGCATAACTTCTGTGGGAATCCGGTGTTCTCCATCTGTAAAGTGGGAAGGAAATTAGATACCCATCTAGGATAATTCTCTGTGTCCACCAGGCGAGTGGCACTAACCTCACTGGCCAGGCCTGGAGGGTAGGAAGAGAGGCAAGGTCTTACCCTGAGAAGGCTCACCTTGGGCATGGTAGTTAATGCCTCTTAAGCTCAGTGTGCTCAGGTGTAAAATAAAGACAGTTATAGTCAGTGTGTAATCCATGTCTGTGGATTCCAAATCCACAGGTTCAACCATGGATTGAAAATGCTAAAAAAAAAAAACCTGCATTTTTTCCTTGTCATTTTCCCCTAAACAATACGGTATAACAATTATTTATATAGCATTTACATTATATAGGTATCATAATTATAATATTATAATTAGTTAGAGGTGATGCAAAGAAGGTTACTTGCAAAAACTAAGCCATTTTATATAAGGGACTTCAGCATCTTTGGATTTTGGAATGGGAGGCAGTCCTGGAACCAGTCCTCACAGATTTCCATGGACAAGTCTACTCTCCTAGGAGTTACTGCTTGAATAATTCTTTAAGGCTGTTATGATATGGGTCTTAAATGTCCCCCAAAGCTCATTTGTTGAAGGCTTGGTCCCCAGCTGATGGTGCTGTTGGGAGGAAGTAGAGACTTAGGAAGTGGAGCTTAGTTGGAGGAAGTTTAAGGGGCAGGTCCTTAGTTGGAGGTCCTTGAGGGGGCTCTTGGAGCCCTGGATGCTTTGTCTTTCTCTTTGCTTCGCAACTGCCATTAGGTAAGCAGCTCTGTTCTACATGCTCCCCGCCATGATGTGCTGTTTCACCACAGGCCCAAAGTGATGGAGCCAAGCAACCATGCACTATAGTGAAACCATCAACTGAAACAAGTCTTTCCTCCTTAGAAGTTGCTTAGCTCAGATATTTCACCACAGCAACAGAAAGCTGACTAACATAAAGGCCAAGTATGTGGGCTTGGAGACAGATTTTTATGTGCTCATGTAAAATTAGTCCTGTTATTCTATATCTATACCTTGTTCTTCAGCTTAATCATTAAACAAATATTTATTGAGCCCTGAGAACACAATGATACAAAGGCACAGTCCCTGGCCTCAAGGAGCTTATTGAAATTCAAAGAGTTAGCAATTTCTCTTCTTCCTCCTCCTTTTTTCTTTTATATTTCTTCTTCTTTTTTTCTTTAAGCAACAACTTATAAAGAACTGTCTGTGGCTAGAGACCCCCTTCCTTTTTACTAACAGAATCCCTATGTCATCAGGTGTGACCAAGTGTTCACTAAAACATTATTTTTACCAGTCTCCTTGGTAGAGGTATGAAGATTGTGGGGAGCAATGAAATATAATTGGAAGTATGAGTGGAACTTAGAGAAAAAAACTTCTTTTTTTTTTTTTTTTGAAAAAAACTTCTTATAAGGAAAGTGAATCAGCCATAAGGCCATGCTGTCTTTCTGCAAGCATCTTCTCTCTCTGTGCTTTGGACATTAAAGTGAAGGCTGGAACTGCAGCAGTCATCTTGTAAGCCTGAAGACAAGGCTTACATTCTAGGGATGGTGGATCCTCAAGCTGAAAGGAACTAGGCCTCTGATGACATTTTAAACTAATCACATCAGGTCTACATTACATGACTCTAGATTATTTTATAAGGAAAAAAGAGGTTCCTGATTTGATTTTCCTGGATATTTTAAATCTCTGTTACTAGTAGCTGAACGCAGTTTCTAAGGTAATCTATTTAATAGGTGCAGATCACAATACAGGAATTGATTTAATCATTTTCCCCTAAACCTCAAGAAGTGAAGGTCATGGAAATATAATAAATAGCAAATAAGAATTTAATGTTAAAACACAAGATATCCATGAATCTTTCTCAATATACATCATGAAAAGCTGACCAAACCTGCCTTTTCCTCTTGTGACATCCATAAAATATCTGGTCTGAAATACCCTTAAATCCTAGCCTCCCTGAGGATTGGTACTGTGAGATTAAATTCATAGAATTAGGTGTCTTTTTCAGCTTTGTTGATATTAGATGTTGTGAAAGGTTCATCTTGTTTCTTAGTAGGGTGGTCAGAAAGGCTCAATAGTTTTATCAGAAGCCTTAATCATTTTAACCAATCCGCAATCCCCATTATGGCTGTATCTTGATAATACTAATGGAATTAGAATTTTTAAATTTGCTTATCACACATTTTTTATTCATCCCAAGAAATGCTAATAGTAGCTTGCACTTACTGGGTGCTTACACTTTCCCAATCACTCTGATAAATATTTAACAAGCAGTATCATTTGATCACCTCAATATTCCTATGGGATAGGTGCTATTTTTATTCCTACTCTGCAGATGAAGAAACTGAGGCAAAGGGAGTTTAAGCAGCCCACTCAAAGTCACACAGCTAAGCCCTAACGATGGGATGTGAACCCAAGTAGTCTTCAAGGTAAGCTACCCCATCCTAGAGTAGGCGAATGGCTTTGAACAGAGCTGTTTTACTGATTAAAAAGCAAACATACTGATTTTTATATCGCTAGGTAATAAGAAAAAAAATATATCTAAGAAATATAAGAAATATATATTTCTAAGAAAATGTACTAAATCTCTCTAAGGACGTATTGAATTCTGTTGGAAGCCTCTCATCTTAAGGGGCGGTAGAGAGGCTGCCCTTGCTCTAAAAGCATCTGCAATAGTTTGGATCTGGAGCGTCTCCCAAAGCCCCAAGAGTAAAGCTTGTTTCAAGCCTGTGGTGCTGGCCACTGGGAGGTCAAGGAACATTTGGGAGGGGGAGCCTAGAGGGAAGGAGTTATGCCATTGGGCCCATCCCCTTGAAAGGGATAGTGGGACCCCGGCCCTTCCACCCTCTTTGCTTCCTGGGGTCGAGCACCTTCCTCTGCCAAACACTTGCACCATAAGAGACCCGGAGTGCCAGGGCCAAGCGACTGTGGGCTGAAAACCTCTGAAACTGGGACCCAAAATAAACTTTTCTTCTTTTTAAGTTGTTTATCACAGTATTTTGCCACAGTGATGAAGAGTTGTCTAACACAGCGCCCAACACACACAATACTTGTGCTTTGGGATCCTCATGTGAAATGTCTGGATCTCATAAACAGTCAGTTGGGAGGAAGACAGGGGAGACATTCAGAATGAAAACAAGCTGGTCTAGGCCTTTCAGTGCGGTAGGAAGGCTAAATACTGTTCCCTCTTTTAATAGAAAAAGGAACCGTGACCCAGGGAGATGAGGTGATTACCAAAGACTGATGGCAAGGCTTAACCTAAGGAGACTCAGATTTATATGGTTTGAGACGAGACCTGGGCTTCGGTATCCGTAAGAATATTGGGCTTCCCAATGCAGACGGGCGGGGGCCTATGCAGTGAGCTCCAGGCCTTGGGCTTTTGAGTGCATCCACCGCTCTCCAGTGCACAGATGGCCCTTTTGTAGGCGGCCATTGAATTAAATCTGTTCCTCTAGGGAACCCTGACCGATGTGCTAGATGCCACACTTGGAGACAGGTCAACAGTTATAGGCCATTGATGCTCGGGTCTGAAGATGCCCTTGGACTTAGTTGCTGCTATTTTGCTATTTTATCATCTGCTCCTGAAGTGAGACGCTCCTTCACAGCATTGCCCGGCTGTCCTTGTGCTGCTCTCCATTGCCTCA
Source organism: Hystrix cristata (assembly GCA_004026905.1). Classification (NCBI taxonomy): domain Eukaryota; kingdom Metazoa; phylum Chordata; class Mammalia; order Rodentia; family Hystricidae; genus Hystrix; species Hystrix cristata. The sequence continues at coordinate 42,586 of PVJO010001969.1, read as the reverse complement.
CCCTGGCGGAACGGGAGGAAAGTTCCTAGAGTGTGTTTTAGGGTGGCTTCTGGAAAGATTCCACAGTGGAGATCTGTGAGCAGGCAGCTCACAGGAGCGAGGGCGGCAGGACCAGGCAGAGGGAGGCGCACAGACGCTTCACAGCTGCCGATCCCCTGGGGGCTCAGAAGTCAGTGTGTCTCTTGGGCTTGTCCAGTGCTGAGATGGGGCAGGGCACTCACAGTCATTGGATGCAAGCCCATCTCACCATCTTCAGGGGCAGGTGATGGCAGAGGAGGCCAGTTTCTGGAGAGGATCTCAGCTGGCCCCTGGGAGCATCCAGTAGTCCCAGCAGCATGTGGGTGAGTGAAGAGGAGGTGGGGCCAGGTGAAGGGAAGTTGGGGGCCGCTATAGCACTCACTGCAGAATGAAAACAAGAATGAGAGCAAAGGCTGCCTGCCCTGGCTTTGCTCCTTCATTGGGCTTTGACTGCAAGGCGGTTGTGGACCTTCCTCCCCACTGCCATTTCCTGGGGGGGCCACTTCCCTTCCTGAGCTGCGCCTTGTACTTTGCATTGGAGTATTCTCTGAATAGCACAGCTTCCCCCAAGGAGCATGAATCTGGAATGAAAACCATTCAAAGACGACCCACAATCTGGTATCAGACATAATTCTTACCATCTAATCAGACTTGGGTCCCGGTCATGTCAAGCCTCTAGTAGCAGCGTATAAGTTGCCTTCCGCTCCCCTCTCTCCCCATCTGGAACATTCGGGTGGACTGCAGGCAAGGGCGGCTCAGCTTGTCTTGTTGCTCTCCCCTGAGTGCACAGCAGCTTTAGTCACTGAGCATGAAGATCACTCAGTGGGGCACCTTGTAGATGTCACTCATACACTCAAAGGCCCTCACGTGGCTACATGAATAATTGTCCTCTCAGAGCTACTCCAACCCCCTTTGGCACATCTTACTGCATGATAGAGACAGACATGCTGAAGGCCGTATTTGGCTTCTGTAGTTTTCAGCTAATTCTTACGACCTGGCTCCCACCCAAAGCTCTGCGCGGGTGACATGTGGCGGTGAGGATGAGACAGAGGCCGTGCTTATGCAAATTCTCCTGCCAAGTCCCCATCTTGGGTTTAGTCTGTAACTTTTGGGCATTGAGCAGCAAGCTGCTGGGCAAGGATCGCGGGAGAGGTAGAGTATTCCTGGAGCCACCGGCTGGCAGGACAGTTTTCCGATGCTATTGTTTCCCAACTGCAGCAGAAGTGGCAGTTCCTTCAGTGTTATTTTTGCTGGGACACCCCTGGAAGCTCAACCAGAGTCTCCTTTTCTAATCTGTCCAGTGAATTTTGTCAGCACCTAACTCCCTGTACTAAAACCATTTGGTAACCTAATTGCATGGGAGCTGGTGAGTCAGCCTGTTACCGCTATCAGCAGAAGACGTGGGATTCCTGGACCAGAAGCATGAACAGGCAAGCGGGATGTTATTTGCATTCTCCTTGTCCCCAGAAAGGGCCTGAATGGGTGATGTGCACACAGTGAGCCCACATCACACCCGAGCAGTGTGCAGTTCGGGGAATCCACCTCAGGTATAGCAAACCTGTCCCGTGCGCTGGAGGCAGACACACCTCGTCCCTCAGGGTGGCTCACTGCAAGTGCTCCCTGCTGGCTGAGAAAGGTCCAAGCAGAGCGGCCAAGCCCTTGCATTCTGGGTGTACCAGCAAACAGAGCATGGACAGTGCAAGATGACAGCCTGGCAGGAAAGAGCAAGATATGCAAACCTCTGTAAAGAGTTTTCTGTGGGAGCTTGCTTCCTGGGATGTCAGAGGTGTTACTTGAAAGAAAAGAGTTCAAGATCAAGTAGATTAAACCAATAAACACTTATTCAACCAAGTTTTACAAGATTTTTGTTCACTTGTCTATAGGCAACAGGTTTCTGAAAGCCTTTAACGTACTCACGATTGTTGTAAACACCCAAGGAAAGAGTACAGCATGTAGAATTTCCCACTTTGGCGGGGAGCCTGCAGCCACGTTTAGTGCCCTGAGTTGGTGTTACTGAGCATTCTGACTGTGGGCACGAGGAGAAGGTATTGGAGTTTTAGGAAGATCAGTAATGCTGCTGCTCCCTCTCAGTTTGGAATCAGCTGAGGGATGGATGTAGAGTCTGTCAGATGGACAGAGAAGTACCTACCACATTTATTGTCAAGAGCGCTGTGTAAGGAACGCAGCCTTGGCAGTTCAGTGGGCATCCTACTATTTCACCGGGGACTGAGGCCGACCTGCTTCCCCAGTCTCCAGCTGTGCTGTACAGCCGCAGGCCTCCTACCACAAGACAGCAGGTAACATGCTTCCTACAGCAGGTGGGCTTCCGGGCTGGGGGGAGGACTCAACCAATCGTGGCAGGTCACTCTCCCACACTCACCAGTCAGATCAGCCACTCGGGCCGGAGTGGTGCTGCGGTGAGGTCCCTCGTGTCAAGAAGGGTGGGGAGCGTGTCCCTCCCTAGCAGCTCACCAACGCTGCACAGCCTTTCCAGGGTGGTTATTTTGCTGCCACTCCAGGCCATGCAACGAGTGCGCCAGGAAACAGGTTTATTGCCCTGACAGAGCTGTCACAGGGACAAGATTCTCCTAGACCTACAGCTGCGGATGAGGCCATTTCTGCCCTTGGGGGACTGGGAGGAGAGCAGGAGGAAGGGGTGGGGATCCCAAGAAGTGCTTCCTCAGAGGCACAGTGAGCCATGGCCCCCCGGTTTGCAGGATGGGGCCCTGCTCACCGGAGAGGAGAGAGGAGCTGAGCAGTACACTGATTCTGAGACGCTGCCTCCCAGGGCTCCTCAGTACTCGCCATCCAGGCCTCGCAAGCTGTCCCGAAGCGCCCGTGCTGTTCTCTCTGCCTGCTGCTCTTTCTTGTCTCAAAGTGCAGGGAGTTAATGCCCCTGGAGTCACCATCAGCCAGTTCTGGGGGTAGCATAGAGGCTAAAAGCCCGGCTTCCTTGGGCCTTGGGTGGGACTGCGCTGGGTCACATCGTATGAGTGACCTCCAGCGGGATTCAGTCCTAGTCGCCCACAGTGATAACCTAATTGAAAACACACCATGTCTTGGCTTCCTCCTTCCCTTACCTGTCTCACTTTCCTATTCCCTTATCAGCCCCTTCTGAGGGCATCTCCCGAGTAAATGACTTTCACACAAATCTTTGTTTCAGGACCTGCTTCTGCTCGGAGTAAGACTCATGTTATCTATGATGTCCATCCATCCATCCACCCTTACAAAACCACCGCGTGCCAGGCAACATACGGGGTACTCGAGATACAAGATAAGCAAATCACAGCCTTTGAACTGACCGTGTTCAATTAAATAAAGAACCTGATGCTTCCCACAGCCTCAGGAAGAGATACTGGATGCCAACAAACAATAGCGAATGCTCTTTCAGTGGCCCGAAGAGGGCTGTGGGACTGAGCCATCCCTGCTGGGACAAACACCGCCTGGCACATGGTGGGTCTTGAAGGTACGGCTCCTGAATAAGTGGTCAAGCGGGCACCGTGAACAGATGGATTAATTACAAAGCAGGTCCAGGTCTCTCTGGAACCCGTCTCCCTCGCTTCTGCATCCTTGCTCCCACACACTGTAAATTCATAACTGCAAAGATTGTCCCAGAAAACCAAGAAATCACTCAGGTCTGGTGGGTGTGAGATCTCTCACAGGAAGGGCTGACACGCAAAGGAAGAAGCAAGATGGCAGATGATCTCAGAATGACCCAATTTAAAGGCACATGTATAGATATTGGGGGGGGTGGCAGGTTTTTGTTTTTGTTTTTGTTTTGTTTTGGTGGTTTTTTTTCTTTTGGTACTCCTGAAACTACACAGCACAAATAAGGTTAATCACAGCTGCAAGAATGAACAAAGGTGTGTTTTGAGTTTCTACGCCATAGTTCCCAAGTGCAGCCTGTGAGCTATTGCTAGTGCCCCAGTGTGTGAAGAGTCCTAAGAATGACAGCTCCTAAGCACTCCACCCTGCACCATGGATAGGTCTGATGAGGCCTGGTCCCCGACAAGGTGCCACAGGGGCAAAGCCCTCAAATAACCAGTGTCATGGGAGATTTCATGCTGAGCTGTTAGCAGTGGGCTCTTGGAAGTCTTCAACGAAGAAGGGGCTTGCGCAAGTTCTTGGGCCACGTATAGGATTTGGCTGAGTAGAGGGAATAGTAATGGTCCTCACTTATTAAATACTATGCACAGGGTCTGGGATAAGGCTCCCAAGCAGAATCTCCTTTAATCATTCAGAACTCAAACAGCACTTGCATCGTTGTTCTTGTTTCACAGACACATGATAGAGAAGCTAATGAATTCATATCAAAACAATTAATAAAATGCAGAGGCAAAATTCGGATTCAGGTGTCCTGCTGTTTAGCATCCATCGTGAATAATTCTACTGTGTGCTATTTCTTGGGAGGGTGGCTGAGATGCAGGGATGAAACAAGAAAAGAAAGAAAAGAGAAAAGTAAAGTATCCTGTAAGTATCCTGACGTTGACTCTCAAGGTGACTTTCTCTACTGCCTTCTTGGTGATGGGCTTCCTTGTAGACATGAGCCAGGCATGCAGAAGCAGGGGCTTTCCCGTCCCTTTCATCCACCGGGCAGTCACCCCTGGACGCTGACCGTGGTCCCTTTGTATGCACGCTCAGGTGTCTTATACCGAGAAGGTGTCCCCAGAGGGAGCCTATGGGTGCTTAGGTCCCATTTTCCTGACATGGGGTACAGTCATGGGCTGTGGAGCAAAGACATCTCCTCTCTTCACAAGGGCTCAGCCCAAGTGATGCACTCCAGGGTCAAGTGTGTCTTGTGGCATCGTGGCCTTGAACTAGAACAGTGGGGACATGTGCAGATGGGATCCACTTAAGCCTTACTTTTCTGTGCACCTCATCTATTACCAGCACCATCTCTTTCTTTTTTTGTTGTTTTGTTTTGTTTTGTTTTGTTGGGATAGGATCTCACTGTGTAGTTCAGACTAGCCTTGAACTCACTATGTAACCCAGGTTGGCCTTGAACTCACGGCGACCCTCCTGTCTCGGCCTCCCGAATGCTGGGATTACAGGCATGTACCACTACATCCAGTGTCTTTCTTTTTTTAATTAAAAAATATCTATTTAATTTTAAATTATGGTGAAATACATATAACATGAAATTTGCCATCATAATCTTTTTTCGGTGTACAGTTCAATAGTGTTAAGTATATTCTCAATGTTGTATGACCAATCTCCAGAAAATTTACATCTTGAAAAACTAAAACTTGGCACTCATTCAACGACTTTCTATTCCTACCACCCCCTCAGTCCCTGGCAGATACCATTCTACTTTTTGTGTCTGTGGATTGCTTATTCTATGTACCTCCTATAATACAGTATTTGTCTATGTCTGATTAACTTCACTTCCCATAATGTCTTCAGCCTTTTTCCATACTGTAGCCTGTACCAGAATTTTCTTTTTAAGGCTGAATAATACTTCACTGTATGTATATGCCACATTTTATTAATTCATCCATCTGTGGACCCTTGGATTCCTCTGTTTCTTGGTCTCTGTCTCTTTGTGTCTCTGTCTCTGTCTGTCTGTCTCTCTCTCTCTGTCCCTCTCTTGCTCTTCATTACTGGCGATTGAACCCAGGTCCTTTGTACTGAGCTACATTCCCAGACATTTTTATTTTTTATTTGGAGACAGGTTCTTGCCAAATTGCTATGTTTCCTAGCCTGGACTTGAACTCGCGATCCTCCTATCTTAGTCTCCCAGAGTGCTTGGCTTACAGTCACGCACCACCACTGCTCCCAGCTCTCACTTTGTGACCATTCCAAATAATGTTGCTATTAACAGTGTGTATAAATGTCTCTTTGAGGTTCTGTTTTTTATTTTTAATGTTTAATGGCATAATGAAGAGAAAAGAAAATGAAAACTGAAAAAAAATGAGCAATTGGAAAATTCTACCTGAAATTCTCAGATGACTAATTGTAAATCCATAAAGATGGTCTAACACTCTGGCTGAAGGAGAGGAGCCCTTTGTCACAGTAAGTAGCTTCTAAGACAATTTCTAAGCGCACAGAGCTGGGAGCTGGCAGTCTCAGGGGTAAAGAGTCTAGAGAGGCCACATCTAATTACCCCTGAACACTCCCGTCCGGCACCACTCTCGGATCCTTACTGCAGGTTCTGCCCTCAGCTGCAGCGTATTTGGAGCTGCCCTTAGGATGGACTGAGCCAGGAGAGGAAGTCCTACAGCCAAGTCATACCAGCAGCCGCCACCAGCTGTGCTCCAGAGGCCCAGACAGGACTCTCTCAGCCTTTGGTGTTCCTGTCTCCGTAGCTGTGGACAGGAGGCTTGGCCTGCCAGCAGAGCCCAATCTTGCGCATCTGGGCTCTTGGGGGAAGCCCAATGGAGGTGTGTTTCTCCTGCCTTGCTCTTTGGGGCTGGCTGCATGCAGATGTCCTCCACGCAGTGGTCATATGTACTCCCTCCCTCTGAGGAGAAGAGGAGGGGTACTGCTCAGAGGTCCCCATGGCCCTTCAGGGAAGGTCCTCATGTCCCTTCAAAGGCCCTGCTCTTGGGATGCCTGGGCATAGGGCAGGGACCGCCCCTTCGAAGGCTGTGAGCTGCAAGGCCACGCTGTGACTGGTTCCAGGGACCAAGGGGGAGGACAGAGGCAGTGGAAACTGGCCCAGGGCTCAATATTTTTGTGGAGAGAACCCAAGAGAGAGGCCTCGGTGCCTCCTTGTCCCACTTTGCATTCCAGGAGGTTCTGGCTGGCAGCCCCCTGTTTACTAAGTGGAGACAGTCGAAGGGAGCAGGGTGTGGCGGGGTCATTGTATTTGTCTCTGAGGTTGCATTCCCTGGCTCAGGGCAAGGACTCCTTGTGGCTGCGGCACTAGGACTGTGGACCAGCCCCTCGCAGAGGCTGCACTCAGCATCCTGTCAGAGCAGGATCATCTGATTCAAGCTGGCCATTTTGTAGTTTTCACTGAGGTGGACATGTGAAATGGCTTGGTTCAGGCCACAGGGTGAAAAGAGCCAGTCGGCAGTGTGATTCCCAAGTTTCTTTCTTCTACCCTGCAGGGTCCCCCCAAAGGATGAAGCCACTAACACAGTTCTCAACTAGCTGTCTCAAGTGTGATGAACACAAGTGTTATTCAGGAAAAAGGATATCACGAGGACCTACACTGTGTGGGCAGGTAATAACAGGCCCGTGTTGAAGATGAAAATTTAGCTTTGGCCAGTTTAGGAAATGTCACTTCCTGAAATCTCTCTGGGATTAATTAAATTTTTGAAGGATTCTCTTGAGAAAGACAATCCACGTTCTCAGATTCTATTTAGTTAGTCTCTTGAGCTGAGGGAAAGTCCTCTCTCCTACACACCCAAGCAATATTGCTTTTCTAAGACTTCAAATCTGTAGACCTAAACTTCATTTTATTAGTCTGTTTCCTCTTTCCTTTTTAATTGGCTTCTCCAGAGCTGGACACATTGGGCCCATCCTGGAGAAGACAGGTCAGTACCTTTCCAAGTAATACAGAGCCCCTCACACAAGAGCCCGGACACCTGCTGTTCCACTACCACCCTTAGAACCTCTTCTGTGTTCCAGAAGTGTCTCAGTACTGTCCAGTCCTGGGGGCCAGTTATGGGTACATGTTTTAAGGTGCAGAAATGGAGACAGGAAGTGGGACAGGAGAGGGAGAGGGAGGGAGAAGAAGGAAGAGGAGGAGAGGAAGAAGAAAGAAAGAGTGAAGAAGAAGGAAAAGGAAAAGAAGAAAAGAGCAAAAAGAGAAAAAAGAAGAGGAGATATTGTTTCTAGGCCTAACTGTGAAACAGCTCCTTCATACAAAATCCGGCTCTGCGTCCTAGGATGCTCTTGGGGCCAACTCATTTATCAAAGGTTGTCTACAACGTGAGCCCCCAAAACTATCTGAAGCTGTATTTTGAGGACTGGTCTTTAGGTGAAGAGTCACGAAAGGGGTTATGAACAGGGTAGCTGCTTGTTCAATCTGTGGTGTTTAAGCAGAGCGGAGCTGGAGTGAATCTGCCAGTGCCAGTGACATTTCTCAGTGGAGGGACACAAGTCTAAGGAGGTCACCCACCTCGACTCAGGTAGACGCTGTCCTTCTTGGCAGCACCTTCTCGTCCTGATCTTCCCGTCCGTATCTGGGAGGGCGCTGGTGAGTTGCTGTATGTCAGCGTCAAGGGGCTGGAAGGGACCTCAGATATTGCCCACATTGGTGAGTCTCAAAAGTGTGTTTGGCAGAAGAAACCAACTGAACAAAGACTTTTAGGGAAGCTGAAGCAGCCAGTGTGGATGCCTCCTCGGCCACCCTAAGGTCACTTGCTTTAGCTTCAGGACGTCCTAAGGGCGTACTCCAGTCAGGCTAGGGACGCTGGAGAGTGACCTGCACCAGCAAGGTCGCGAGGGTTTGGACATAATGTCCTTGCTGGGCGGTTCTGAACTGTGCTCCACATCTCTTGTGGGGCCCCAGCAGGAGTGGGCCCTGCTGTCTCTCTCAGTCACACCCTCATGAATGTGCCATGAAGTGGTTTTCTCCCCATTCTTGTCCCTCTTCTCCACTCCTTCACTGTGCTCTATAAGATCACCTCTCAAATAACCTAACTGCACCCAAATCTCTGTCTCAGGGTGTGCACAGGAGAACTAAATACTGTACCTGCAGAGTCTCCTGGGTCTTAAAGGAACTCAGAGGTGCCTCAAATTTGCCCAGCTCAAGAAATGTTGGTCCAGGCTGTCTTCAGGAGACAGCTGATCAACCTACTTCTTGCGGGTCATGGACCTTTCTAACCCCCATCCCAAGAACCCTGTGTGCTGCACACAGTAAGATCGTGACTCTCTTAGTTGTAAGTGGTCGATTATACAACCTGGTTTAAGTCGCCATGAGAATGTACTGACCCATGAAAAGTTTGAGAGTCGAGTCTGCGCAACTACTGGCCTAAATGGAACTGGCTCCAGGAGCTATCGTGCCGTCTTCCGGGAAACTTTGCAGTAAATTAGCACACCTGAATGAGCAGGAGGCAAATGGGTCCCCGGGAATGATGCAGTGCACAGGCACAGGGATCTGTGGCCCTACGAGCTGGCTTAGGCTGGCTCTCTCAGAAATGCCTTCTCCAGGGTTCATTCTCAAGCAGGCTCTTGCCTTCCTGGTAACGAGGTAGCCGACAGCAGTTTCAGGCTTATACCCTAAAAGATCGTGGCTGTGTCTGCAAACCATTTCAGTCAAAGTCCAGGAAGTAAGTCTTATTTGCTCTGATTGCTCAGTCACTGCGGCCTAGGTGATGCCATGCTCTGATTGGCTAAGCCTGGGTCACATGTCATCTTGTACTCCTGAGAATGGGAGGAGGAGGTGCTTCCCTAAGACAAACCAGGAAGTGGAATTGGAGGAAGGGTATCAGATGTGGCAGCCGATCAGAGACCCCCTGTGTCAATCCTAGTACTATTTCTGCCAATTTAGGGTGTGTACAAGTCACTTGGGGATGTTATTAGACGTAGATTCTCATAGATTCCCAGGGCTCACTCTTTTTGTTTGTTTGTTTGTGTTTTGTTTTGTTGTGGTGCCGGGGATCGAACTCAGGCCCTTGAGCATGCAAGGCAAGCACTCTAATCACTGAGCTAAATCCCCCGCACCCTTCCAGGGCTCACTCTTAATTAAAAGACTATTGTTAGAAATCCAGGATGGGACCCAGGAATTTGCATCTCTAAGAACGTTGATGTCTGTGCACAGTTACATTCTGCTAGGGTGATCAGTGGTGATCACCTTTCTCTCTTTCTTTCTTCCTTCCTTCCTTCCTTCCTTCCTTCCTTCCTTCCTTCCTTCCTTCAGTACTGGTACCAGGGGTTGAACCCAGGGCCTTCACACTGAGCTACATTTCCAGTCCTTTTTAAATCTTGAGGCAGAAATCTTCCTAAATCACTAAATTGCCCAAGCTGGGCTTGAGCTTTCAGTCCTCCTGCCTCAGCCTCCCAGAGAGCTGGGATTACGGGCACTTGCTACTTTGCTCAGTGATCATCAAATTTCTGAGCCGCTGCCAGCTGCTGAAGCACAGTGTGCCAGAGGCAGGCTTCTCTGGGGAGTTTGAGGGAGAGGGCTCAGGAGAAGTTCACTCAGCCCTGCTTTCCTGGTATTACCATCCTCTCTGTGTACCAGAAGGTGATGGGACTTGGCCACAGGATGCTCCTGTGGGTACCCAAAGCTCCTGCACTTGGATTTCCCCCACGTCCCTTAGGAAAGGCGTCTTCCTCCTGTGCAGCCTTCCCTGGGAGATGGTTTTCCAATTTAGGAAGACAGAAAGAAAGGGAGCCTGTCCCAACCCAGGGCCAGGGTGGGACACATGGAATGATTTGTCCTGGTGGAAGCACAGTGCATTTTTGAAAGTGCAGATTGCGTCCTTTGTCCAGCAGAGGGCTGATTTTGGTGTGGGGGGGGCAGACTTTAAAGAAGCTTGAAGAAGATCAATGCCCTGGAATTATTACACTTGAGGACAGGTTCCTGAAACACATATCCAGGTGCCCCAAGGACTGATCAATGAAGGAGCTTGCCGAAGGAGGTCTAACTGGCCCTCCAGCTGCTGAGCTAGAAAACCCAGATCCTGTCTTACCCACTTGGGCCAGAAGAAATGCTAGCAACTCCAGCGCAGCCTGGTAGAAATACAATAAAGATGAAAGTGAGCCATATAAGCAATTTAACATTATCTAATTACCAGATTCCAAAAGCTAAAAAAAAATTAAACTGGATTTTAATATTTTATTTAACCCTGTAGACCTAAAATATCATTTTGACACATACTCACTTAAAAAAATTATTGCTGAGGGGCTGGGGATTCGGCTCAGCAGTCAGAGTGCCTGCCTTGCAAGCACAAGGCCCTGAGTTTGATCCCCGGCACCAAAAAAAAAAAAAAAAAAAAAATTATTGCTGAGGAGGTTTATATTCTTATTTCCCCGTGCAAAATGTTTGCAATCTGATGGATCTTGGACAATACAGCTTTACCCCTTTGGGACTAACCACATTTTAAGTACTGAACGGCCGCAGGGAGCAGTGGCTGCCGAACTGAACAGCGCGTCTTCAGTCTTTCCAAAATAAAGCTGCCCAACATCTCGTCCCCATTTCCTTCCTCTCCCAGCACACTGTGGGAGTCGCTTGGTTGTGTTCAGAGAGAGAAAGCAGCAGACCTGATGGAGGCTTAGCCGTAAGGGCGGCAATGGCTGTGAAAGCTCAGGATAAAGCATGGCCGTGGGCTTGTTTGGAGGCGAGATCTCTCCGGCCTTGGTGCTCTGTGCAATGTGAGTCACCATGGGGACAGGGAGGCGGGAGAAGGAGGCTCTGTCTATGCCGAGAGCTCTCCTTGCAGGCTCTCAGTCGTGTAGGGGTGGGAAGGAGGGATTGACAGCAGAGAATGGGGTGGGGCGGGAACAGGGAAAGATGTGTCTGGAGTCACAAAAATAGATCTGTATCTCTGGGGTGGTTACCAAGACTCCAAATACTGTTTCCCTGTGCAGGGAGGAGCAGGCCAGGGAGATGTTACAGAGCTACATGCTTTTATGATTAAAATACTCGGTAGAGAGAATGAAGACAGAGCTGTCAGGAACGGCAGGATCTGGGACTTTTTTTCCAGTCGAATCCTAGCATCATCTCTGTTTTCCAGGGCTTTGTCTGAAGAGCCATTTTTCTTGCCATGTGTCACACATCTGTTTTCTGTCCTTCCTACTTGATTTGAACATTAAGCAAATTTGTCTCACGTACAAACTTCCATTGGTTCTGAAAATGTGCAGATGAGTTATCTTTGCAAAGCTGCTGGTCAAACATGGGGCAGGATGTGGCCCTGGATGTGGCCCCGGAGGATTTGGGGAAGGTGCTTTCCCCTAATAAAGCCACAGCGATCTCCAAGGACTCGTCGGCACAGTGGCCACAACTCAGGCTGGCTTCCTCTCCATCCTGTTACTTGCTCAGCCACCGCTACATTATTTAATCTCTTTGAGCCTCAGTTTCCCCTTCTACCATATGTGAATGATGCTAGTGCTTACCTCACAGGGATGTTGGGAGAAGCCAATACAAAATGTGTGTATTGTGCTTGGCACAAGGCGTGGCACAGGCTATTGTGATGATTGCTCCATAGGAATTGCCAGCTCCTGCCCTGGGTTCTCCTCTTTAGTGCCATGGCTGTTGGGTGGGATCTTTCCATTGCCAGATGATCCTACTTTAAATTTGCTGGTGTATCATGGCAGGTGTGGAAAATGACACACAGAGAAGAGTTATTGGCCACAGCGGCGTGGGGGTGATGGTAGAACTCAACACAAAATCTAGAATTTCTATTTCCCAGTAGTAATTTAGCAGGATCTTCTGGGCCTCAGAACAGTGTTTTACATTTCACGAGCACACGGAAGAATCAGAGGAGACAGGGTTTGAATATGTAGCTACTGAGCAAACACAGCAACCTAATATAAAGGCAACAAAAACAATCCTCAAAAGCAAGTACCCGATATTCAATAGGATGAGCCAATATAGAATCACCCAAAATGCATACAGTGAATATTGATTTGTCGTGGGAACATGGTTTTGATCTATGTCAACTGAGAAAAATCAGAAAATAAAACTGCATATAATTTAACGTCATAAGTTAAAAACTACCTCTCCATCTATCTATCTATGTTGAATACTATAAACCAGATATTTCTTGATCTCTGTTGGATAATAGTTGTTTTTTTGGAACTTTGTTGAGTGTATTTTCTACAATGAACATTCATTACTTTCACAATCCCAAGAAAAAAAAACAATGCAGATTATAAAAGATTTCCAGTCTCCGGTTCACACCAGGGAGCTGGCGGCTGATTGTCATCTCTTTCAGCCTTGCAGGAATCCTAGTGGCTTCAAAGCCTGCTTTGTTTACAAAAGGATGATTATGTGGGTGACCAGGGAGATGGACTGATAGAGAACAAAGTGAGACATGTTTTATTGAAGATGCTAACTGGAGTGAAGACACCTTCACAGCAGAAACCCTCGGTGAGTTCAGAGGATGCCTGTTACAGTCAGAGCAAATGGAGTGGACGGCGGCAGCAATGCGAGCCAGCTCGGCGCTGGAGCACTGCAGTCTTCTTTACCTTCACGGGGAAGAGGTCAGAAATAAAGCCCATCAGGATCGCGACTTATATTTAGTCGGGGATCAGCCATAAGGACTGAGGTCGGTTAACTCTGAACCAGAAGTCTGATGAGGGCGGTGGTGGGGTCGTTCCTCCCCTACCCCGCTGACTTCCTGACCACCTCATCCCACATCACACACGGGTCCTGCCCCCACTCCCCCGGCCTCAGGGTCTCACCCACGGCTTTCTTCCCAAACTGCCCATTCTGTCTTGTGGCTCCGATTGAAGTTCTCTTGCTTTGGGTCCAGCTGTTCCCTTCTGCCCAGCTGCTTAGATCTGTTTGTTGTCTGTATGTTCTTTGTTGTATCTGACCACATCCAACCCTTTGCTAATTGCTCAGGTGCAGCTCAGTGCAGGTTTGGTACACTCAACTTCTCACCTCTCCCGTGTCCAGGGTCGGCCACCAGACAACCGGTGTGGAGCCCTGCTCCTCCGCTGCGCTCACAAGAGTTGTCTGACACTGCTGACTTTGCTCTGTGCCGAAGTCACAAAGTCTCTGTAGTTCTTATTCTTTTTTTTTTTTTTTTTTTTTTGTGGTGCCGGAGATCGAACTCAGGGCCTTGTGCTTGCAAGGTAAGCGCTCTAATCACTGAGCTAAATCCCCAGCCCCATGTAGTTCTTATTCTTGGTGGCCATTCTACCACCATCAAAGCGCTGCCGACTGGGAGATGGACATGGACGGGGGCGAGATGACCCGCACCCCCACCCCATGACATGGTTCTGCCACTTCCTATATCTAAGACTTTGGCAAGTTACCTAACCGCTCCCAGCCCTCAGCCTCCTTGTTGGAAATGGTGATAGTGATAGTGAGTTGCCTGATAAGGTGATTTTTATATGTAAGGTATGTCCCAATTGTCTGACACCTAGCCAGCTCTCCATAAATGTCAGTTATTCGGAATATCATTGTTCTTGTTTTATAGAAGCAGCGTAATCTATCCTATAGTTAGAGGGTAGATTCTGGAGTCAGGCTGACTTGGTTAAACTGCTCTTCTGATCATGACCATGGCTTACCCATGTGCTTCAGTTGTTCTTCTGTAAAATGAGATAATAAAGAGTACTATCTCTAGGATTTGCTGTAGGGACTAAATGAAATAATGGACATAGAAGCACTTGCAAAATGTATGATATGTAATGCCATAAAATGTTGGCTGTTGTTTGTATTACTACTGATGACTACTTTTCCTTGGAAGTCTGGCTTTATGAAATTATTATTACTTATCATTACCTTTATAGTATTCCAGAGTGACATTTGAACTCTAAAGTAGACCAAGCTTTCAGGGTTGTGCTGAAGAGGCATACTAACTCTTCAGAGCAAGAGTAGAGCAATCTTGCTCTAATAAGAACAAGATTAGGCATAGGATCGGAGAGCTGGGTTTTCCTTCTGTCCGGGAGAATGAGCTCCTTTGTCCTAACCCAGATTCTATTTATCTTGAGTGCCTATGAGCTGAAATCGAGGTGCCTCAGGATGGGTGACTCTCCTGGCCCATGACAATGTGTTTGGAAATACATATGGATCATAATTTAAAAGATCACAACTCTTTTCTTCGTAGGGTATAAAGTAAAAGTGAGGGTCCTTTCAGAAAAACTTCATTTTTTTTGCTCAAGAAAACAAAAGTGACTCAAAAGAATCCTGGGAATCGCTGGATACAGGAAAGTATGACTTCGAGGAGCCAGCAGGAAGGACTAGGCACTTTCTGGAGAAATCAGCCTTTGACGTAATCGCCAGCCCACCCTAGCTTAGAGATGCTCCAATAGCTGGAGGAGCAGGGACAAGCTTCCCCCTGGAAAACAGGAAGAAAGTGAGAGCTAAATGTTGTCCTCACTAATGTCAGCCACATGTGAACTCCCCTTTCCTGGCTGCCTTTGCAGTGAGCTTGACCTATTAGAAAACATCATCCCTGAATCTGAGATTTGCCAAAACAAGTTACTCACCTGCTAATGTAATAAGGAGTAGCTTGGTACATTAAATGGAGATTTTGTATGAGATATTCAAAAGATGTTTTACCGACTGGCTCATTAATGATGTCTGGGTTTTATGAAGCAGGTAGTAAACACTTATTCTATGAAAAAATAAAGTGTTGGGATCCAGGGAGCAGGGCTTAGCTCTGGGTTCCTCAGTGGAGAGTCCACCATCACACCGGGGCTTCTGTTTTCAAATCTAGGTCTGAGGGCTGCATCACGTCCACCCAGCACCTGTGATTGGTTTATGCAGCAGGGAAATCGTCCTCTGCGTTAAGCCTCTTTACAAGGCAGCTCACCAGGAAACAGCCCGCCTGACCTGCTGAGCGACTGGTCATCTCAGGTGAGATGATTAAAAGGGAGAAAAAACCCAAAAACACACTGCCAGCAGTTATTCTCAACTACAGAGTAGTTTGTTTTGTAGAGACTGCTAAGTAAAAGTAGAAAGATATGCTTGAAAGTTGTATCTATATCTATCCTACATGTAAATGCAAGTCAGTGTTTTGTATCTTTCCCAAGGACAATAGTCAGATAGCATTAACTGAACTGCTGTGCGTGTCTAGTGCTGCAGTGTGCATGGTGAGTGGCAAACCAATCCATCAACATAAGCAAGTCCTGCTCCTTACGTTGTACAGTGTTTATAAATTGCTACAGGTGTTGTTCAAGACACAGACTCCCAGGCATCGTCCCAAAAGGCTGAGATCTAGCAGGTCTCGGGTGGGTCTGGAAATCTCCATTTTTATCAGGGGGTTCTGAAGTAGATAGTCTGTGGACTGTGCTTTGAGGAATACTTGACTTAGCAATACTGTCAATTATAAAACAAATTAGAGAACACTACACATTGGTCAAATGGGAAGACTAATAATCCCCCACATGTAATATGTAACAGTTCTATAAGAAAAGCAGTATGTCTGAGAACTGTTTTTTTCTTTAAAACACTTGCAGGTAATAGCTGGGCATGGTGGCCAGATCCCAGCTGCTTGGGAGGGTGAGGAAGGAGGATCCATGTTTGAGGCCAGGCTGGGCCTCAAAATAAAATAAATAAAATGAAACAAAAGGGCTGGAGATGTAGCTCCGTGGTGGACTGTCCCTGAATTTAATTCCCCAAACCACAAAACAAACAAAACACCAAGCAAAACCGAGAAATGAACAGATAAAAAAATTACTTAGAAAAACAAAACACAACAAAACCCTTGCAGATAAGGGTTAGAAGGGGCTAGCTAGTCCTTCTAAGAGACATGAAAGTAAACTCAAAGCTAGCTAATTTACTTAATATATACTAATCAATGCCTTGACTATTAGTATTTATCAGTATCTGGGTAACTGCATATTAGGGTCATATGGGACCCCAACTTTGGAGATTTACTCAACAAATGTGGACAGGCATGACCATGCAGCTGTTCAGATGATTCTGAGTACAGGAAGGGCCGAGAGTCTCTGCCTTCCTCATACACACACACACACACACACACACACACACACACACACACAGTTTTTTTTAAAAAAGATAAGAAAGGAAACTATGGTCAGAGACAAGCATTTTGTCTACACCACGAATCTAGTTGGCATATATGGAGGTAGGCTCCAAAGTCAGAATTGGGGGAAAGGAAGGCACACTGATTGAGGAGAGATGTGCGAAATCAAGCCTTTTCTGGTCCTCTGCAATCCAAGGAGGTGAAAAATCAGCCCTGAGCAAAGGGAATTACAAGAAAGAGCATCTTCTGGGGCTAACACACTTCAAATAGGACACATTTTTCTTTGATGACAAAGGATGGAAAAACACTAGAGGGTGCAAAGAACTATTTTGAAGGTCCTTTTCCCTGTGGGAGGCAGCCTTCTCTCCACCAGTGCCCCAACACACACGGTGCAGTGTTCAGGGCGTTCTCTCCCAAGGGCGAGCCCAGCCTCCACGCGGTTCTTAATACAGCACCCACCTACCCCACCCAATCCATTGGGCATAGAGTTCAAATCTATTTGCCTTTCCTGGTAGAGCGAAAAAAATGTGGTGTTTGCACTCAGAACTAGCTTTGAATACCAGTCTGGTGCGTTCTCAGACATGTGGTCTTGGGCAATTTACTTAGATTCCTAAATTTTAGTTCCCTCAGAAGTTAAAAAGAAAAATTACACAAAGAAGAAAAAGGAATCCCATCCCACATCTTGTGAGGTAAATGACAAGTAGAGTATCTGGTGCATGCTAGGCCCCTCATAACAGTAGCCAGAATCAGGGATTGACTGGGAAATCATGGGGTGAATGTGATTGCCATGAGACAGAAATAGAAAGTGGGTAAGAGGCCAAAATGGAGCTTTGGGAGGCTCCTCCAGTAAGAGCCCCAGCCAGCATGGAATCTCATATTTTGCAAACTGTCAAGCTGTGGATAAAATAAATGGGAATTGCCAAAACATACGAATTCGTGGCATGACCCATTGAACAACACAAAGTTTAGGCAACAGAACGATGCTCTGCTCACTGATGTTCACAGTTAGACCCTGGGTGAGGAAGCAGTGGGTAAAGAACTGGGGCAGAGATGCTCTGGGCTCAGAGCTGGAAGGAGAATGCCACGGAGGGTGGTTCTCTGCCTCTTCTTCCCCCTGCCCACATCGTCATCTGCTCTCACTTCTTCCCCACCATGTGTGGTATTACTATGATGGTGCCTATGTCACCAATTATGAAACCAAGGGCAGAAGAGAAACACCTCTGTGGAAGTGGTGGACGAAGATCTGCATGCACACTGACTCCACAGTCTGATTTCTTTGCCAGGGGTTAGAAATGGTCATCAGGATTTTTTGGTCAAAAAAATCCTTCCAGCAAAGCATGCATATGATATTCTTATATTCATGAGTTACACAGATTATTGAAATAACATATAAGCAACAGCTTGCCCTCATTAAATAAGGATCTTATTCCTCTTCTACTACATTTAGTTCAACTAGAGAATGATGGGGGCAAAGGAGTTGCAAGCTGGTTAGTAGTGGGTATCTGTGGCTATTTGTCAATTGGTTTTGATTTGCCCGACTGAGAGAATAAGGAGATTCGAATTCTGACTTGGATGCTCTTCCGTGCGAGAGACCTATAAAGGGACTCTGAGAGCCATCTGGAGTTAGAACTGCTGGCTTCAGCAAGGGTCGCAGAGCCCTGTGTGAAGACAGTAAAGCAAACACAGTGTCTTTCTGTGCTGTGTGCTAAGAATGCAGATAAAAGCCAGGAACAAAAGTAAGATAAATAGCTAAGAATGTACACTGAGGGATTGTTTTTCCCTTTATAGTGGATTATTATGGGCTGCATGGTGCCGGCATCGCTGGATGAGCAGCCACACTGCTGCCAGGACAGGGGAGCTATTGCGGAGGGGCTGGGCATTTTCGGTAGGTGTTTGAAAGAACTAGAACTGGGAGATGCTCAGAAACAAAAAAGTTTTAAATCTACGGACAATGCACTTTCTTTTCCTGCAGATACAAGAGAGAAGATTTTATTGTAAAGAAGGATTTGTGCATTGAATGAGAATAGCACTATTATGACAAAGTTGGCTTTCAGTCTAAGTGATGTATCTGCTAAAAATTCTATGTGCGCCTTCAGTGGGAGCTCACAGTGGGTTGTAGCCTATAACTATGTTTTGACAATAAGTCCCTAAGCAGTGAAAGAGTGGAAGTCATTTAGAGGGATATTGATTTAAGTGTCATTTTTGGTCAGCCCAGGAGTGATGAGGGTGGGCATAGCTTCCGTTCCCTGACTGAATGTCAGAGGTACTTTCTGAGTGTTGCAATAGAGTTTTGGATGTTTCCAGGGCTTCGTGGATTTTAAAAAAGGTATTCAGCACATTTGGGCTATAATCTTGAGGTACTTAAAATGTGCTGGGAAATTTGGATTAATTTTCTAAAATGGTGCCTATTTCTCTTTTGCAAATCCACCTATCAAAAGGTGAATTGAAATGTCACATTGGGTTGATGGGAGATTATTCATGTGGAAAGTTTATGAGATGATGAGGTCCAGGCAAGGGATACGATTAAGCATTCAGTGTCACCCAGAGGAACATCAAAGAGAGTCAGACCAGAGATCTCAGAATATCAAACAGATCTTCAAACCTATCGGTTTCCTTTCCAGGTCTAAAAGGCATGAGTGGCGTGGCCTGGCAAACATTAATAATGGCATCTAAAACTGTTCCTGCCTGGGATCTCACATCCTGGAGTTGGACTGGGAAATGGCCTAACTGACAATTCTTGAACTAAGAGCGCCTAGAAATCTCAATATATTTAGAATAGTACTTTGCTCATTGGGAAATAATGAGGTGGGAACAATTATATCCCCAAGTCCTTAAGGATTCTTTAGCAAAAACAAGGCTAAAAAATGGCTATCTTAACTTGTAAAGACAGAAATCAGGATTTGCTATGTTTGAACATTTAACCCAGAAATTCTAAAGAAATTAAAAGAAACCAAAGCAAATTGGTGACAAATTCACTGAAGATACAAACGCTATTCTAGAAAAAGATTGTGAACCACTAAAATTAGGAATATTGCCAAGCAAGTACATTATGCTATTTCTCTACTTGTTTTATTATTTTATTTGTGTTGGCCTATTCCACTGTTTCCAATATATTGGATATTTTTCTTGATTCTTTGTTAACTTTTTAATGAAACTACTCCATTAAGTTGTAATTTAATTTGAGAAATAGACAATAAAACCTTTTTCTAAACAGGGCCTTGCTACGCAGTTAATGCTGGCCTTGAACTTGCAGCGATCCTCATACCTCAGCCTCCCGAGAGCTGGGATTACCGGCATGTGCCACTACATCAGGGGCAAAGAACCATTTTTGAAAAAAAAAATACAAGACTGGGGGTCTAGGGAGGAACTCATAATAAGCAAAGGAGATAACTTACATATTACTGATCTCAAATATCATTTCATAGCTCATTATAGACCTTTTTGATTCAAAATTTTGAATTTTCTTTGTTTTCCAAAAGAAATTGACAATGGAAACTTCTTCTAAACACTCCCATATGATTTTCTCTCCCATCATTAAATCAACTGGCTGATGTTATGTTCTGCTGCACAAATCCAATTTGTTCCTGTTTCCAAAACATTGTAAAACATCCATAAGGCAATAATCGGAAGGAAAACGCTAGCAAAAATACTTGTTAGTAAAATAAAGTCTGAGGAATTTTGAGTTATTCAGACAATCAATAGCTAGGAGGCAGTGCTTGGACCATGGGGACATCAGACTGTAGTGGAACAATTGAGATCACTAATGTTTCCAAATGTTTCATTTGTCTTTAACTTCTTAGGACTTCTGAATTAGGGAGACAATACACATATTCTATCCTAAATACAGAGTTCTCTGTCATTTTGTGGTGCTCAAAGCAAAACAAACCCTTGATAATTATAGGGAGAAATAGAAATTTCCAAGTCCCCAGGTTTCAAAAAGCCACACTGAGAAGTCTTGTATCGGCTCTAATTTTCAAAGAGGCCGTATTCTGGACAGTTCCCCACGGAGGCCTGGTGCTGAGAGAGCTGAGCACACACACACTGGCCAGGTTGGGCCATGCCCCCGGCCTCCCCACCATGGGAATGCAAGGAAAGTGAGCATGTTCCTAGATGGATTGTCTTCACGCAATCTTCTTTTCTAGTTGCTCAGCCTGTAACAGATACAATTTCACAGATATTTCAGATTACCCATGTGATTATTGGAAGAGGTTAAGAACAAGTTCATTCCACCAGTTTGTTGGCTGCATTTAGTTATTTCACCACTGTCCTTGGATATCCTGTGGGAAAACAATCTTGCATCTACTTTAAAAACTTGCCAAGCCCCCTGTTAGTTGTAATGGATGCCATCTTAATCTACACACCTCACGAACTAGAAGCTTGATGTCTTAGTTACTTTTCTTACTGCTGAGACAAAATACCCGACACCCAAAATTATGGGAGGAAAAGTTTATTTCAACTCACAGTTTGTAGAAGTTTCAGCTTATGGATGACTGGCTCCCAGGCAGGGTGGCATGGCAGAGAGGCATTGCAGAGGAGAAACAGTTCATGGTGGGCAGATGACAGGAAAGCAGCAAAGCAGCAGCAAGCAGTAAGTGACAACAGTCTTCTATCTGTCCCTTATATTCTATCCAGACTACACACCCTTAGGGCAGGTAGCACTCACACCCAGTGGGGGCCTTCCCATTATCCAGAACTATGCCAAACCAATCAGTGGACTCATTTAGTATCACACACCCTCGATCCCACCATCACACACTCTGAATTCAGCCCCACCTATGACCGCATGAGGCTTTGGGGGGACATCTAGACACAAGCCATAACACTTGAGATTCCTGGTACCTCCCTTTCCCTACAACCTTTCCCTGGCCTCTGTCCAGTGGATCTGAAAATGTGTCCCTCCAATCACCCCCCTCCCACCAGCCCTGCCCGCCTGGTCTCAGTTCATGCCAATCGGGATCAACCTGGATTTGTGCAATTTTCTTCCATTTCTTCCTTCTGCACTGTCATTCGTGGAATTTTTATGAAAAGTTCTGAGGAAAAGTCACTCGGGACTGTCACTGTTCAGTCTCAGGTGCATGGCTGTAGCCCTTCTCCTAGCTCTGCCATTAACTCTTTCTGTAGGGTCAAAGGGAGAAACCCTTCGTGCAAGGTAGTGGGAGAAATCCAGGCTTTGGGGTTCAGACCAAGGTTCTAATCCTGACTCAGCCACTCACTTGTGGAGCAACTTTGAGTTGGTCATTTGCTCTGAATTTCACACAGCGTGTAGGGCACTGGGTAGGGTTGGAGATGGGGTCTGGTCTGTAATGAACAAAACAGACCTGATCCCTTGCTCATGGAACATGTGGCTGAGTGGAATCACTGGCCCTTGGTGGTAGCGTGTTACTAATAGGCAAAGGGTGCCAGGGACCTTTAGTTACCCTTCTGCAAAATCCATTCTTCCCTGTCTAGCTGGTAGTGCTTCTAATTTCCCTTAAATTTGGGGTGGCCAGTGGTATGTAATTGAAAGCCATTGAAGTGGGACTTCTGGGAAAACACCTTGAATCAAGCCTGACTCGGCTGGAAAACATATCCACTTGCTATTTTCTTTTTTCTGCTTCTTCCTAGCTAGCATGGAGATACAATGGTAGGAGTTCTAGCAGCTAACTCAGGCAATGAGGCAGCTTCGAGGCTAGATGTCTTTTGCTAAAGAACGTGGTACACAAAGATAGAAGGTGGCCAGATTCCTGGTAACTACGGCTTTCCGTATCTGCCTTGGACTGGTGCATGTATTGGGGAGAAAAATATAGTAGGTTTCTCTATTACTCAAGCCACTTTTATTTGCATTGTCTCTTTTGTGTCTAAACCCAACCTACACATAATGTAACTGTATACAATCACCATCTAATTGCCAGATTTGGAAGCTTGTGACTTTAAAGGATAAGTGAGAAATTGCTTCACTGAAGTCTTGACAGTCATCTTGTTCTATTATCGTCTGTTTCTTCAACAATAAGTGGATAATGTCTAATAGTATGGCAATAGTTGTGTAAATAAATCTTCCTCTGACATAATCGGCTGTAAATCAATCCTTGGATCAGCTCTAAATTGAAGGCAAAATTATAATAATGGACGCCCTTCCTGCTCCAAATTGATCTTAGTTTTCTTCAAGTAGATTCTGAATTTTCATATTTCCTTCAGTTTCTGAATAGGGTCCACCCGCCCAATATACAGGGTAAGTGCACCACTTTCCTACTCTGTGTCCTTGGCAGACAGTAGTAAAAATGCTGGCATTTCCCCATCTCAGCCACTTTCTCACAAACCTTTTCAGCACAGTGCCAGGTAACTTCTGCCACTTGATTAGGATCGGCAGGATATATGTTTATGATAAGTGACATTTGCATATTTTTTGAAATATTGAGTAGGTTGAATATGAGATGTTAAACCTACTTCTTAAAATTGAAATGTTGAGGGGTTTTCTTTGATTCCTAATTTCTAGGAGTGCAGAAGGATGAAGAGAGGTGCGTTTTGCTCTCTGTAGCTTTGACAGCAACACAAATTAGTACATTTTGGCAGGTAGACCACATCTGTTGAGCATTCACTGTTTACAAAGCAATGAACAATGAGGATGTAAAGAGATAGAAGGAAATCAAACGGTCCCTCTCCACGGATGTAAAATCAAATGACAGAAATAGGATAAATAAAAAATGTTAGCAGCAATAGCTAATGGATTGCCAAAGGTGTTCAACAGAGAGACAGATTTTAAGTCAAGAGGCTGCATGGCTCAGCTGATTTCCTCGCCCTCTAGAAATACAAAGGTAGACTTGCAGCAGCCACTGAAGCCTCCCTGTTCTGACCTGGCTATTGATCCCACCAAGACCAAGTCAGGGAAGCTCTTTCTCTCTCTCTGGGGTTTGTACTTACGATGAAGAGGACTGGGGCTGTCCTGGGACCGAAAGGAGCCACATGCACATGCAAGTTTTCCAGAAGGAAGGAGCACGGCTCTTGCTGCTGCTGGGTCCTAAAGTCATTCTGGGTCCTGCTCTCTCAGAGATTCACCAAGCTTAAAATCCTGAAGAACTATGCTGAAGACCGCATGTGATAAGAACACTTTCTTCACTCACTCTTTTTCTTCAGATCAGCTTTGAACACTGAAATAACCTAGTGTTTCAATAAATACTCCCTTCCTTTCCCCTCCCTTTCCTTCCCTTCCCTTCCCCTTGCTTCCCTTCCCTTCCCTTCCCTTCCCCAAGCTGTCTTGGTCTATTTCTGTTATTACAACAAAACACCTGGGACTGCGTACTGTATGAAGAAAAGAGGTTTACTTAGCTCACAGTTTTGGAGGCCCAAAGTCCCAGATCCAGTGACCCTGTGTTTGGCTCCTGGTGGCGACCCCTCAGCTGCATCTTAATATGTTAGAGAAGCAGGAAGGAAATGGCTGTGTGCAGCAGGGAAAGTGCATAGAGTGGCCTTGCTTTCTAAGAACTTGCTCTCTGGATGACTAACTGGGCTTCGCTGTTCCCTCCCGAAGGCAGCACCCCACTGACCTAATCACCTCCCACTGGGCTCCACTCCTCGAAGGTTCTGCTGCTCCCCAGGAGACTGAGCTTCCCAGCACGTGAACCCTTCCAGACACCCAGAGCAAACCCAACTACAACACTTCCCCTTCCCCAAGCCACAGGCAGAAGCTGTTACCTGAAAAAAAGAACTTTCACTGATACAGAAACATTATATCCCCGAAATACCGGGGGAGGGGTTTGTGTTAATTGTCAAATAAGGAAGCTAAGGCTGGCAGTATTTAAATGTGAGCTGAGGTCACACAGCTATTTAGTGGCAGAATCAGGATTCAGATATAGTTAAGCCCATGCGATTCTAGAGCCAATACTGCAAGAAAATGTTTGGTCCTGCTAGGTGGTAAAGCAGGATTTGCACATTCTCTGTTCCTTAGAAGACTGAAAAATTGCCTTCAGACAGCTGCAGTTCTGGGGACAAGGAAAGCAGCTCCTTCAAATGTAGACCTACCTTTTCTGTCTGGCCTCCCCGGCTTTTGGATGCCAGCCTTAAAATACAACCAAAACAATGTTGGAGATGCTAGTGACCTCAGGACTCCCTTCCTGACTACTACCTACCCACAAATCCTTCTTTCTGAAAATGCAGATTAAGAATAACTCCAGGAAGATTTTTTTAAAAATTTTATCCAGTGCTTTTTAATTTTTAACAGAGGTTGGAAAGAAAGCGAGGCTATGTGTGGGGATAGAGGGGAGAGTGCTAAGACTCAAGTCGAGGTGCAATGTGTCCTGAGTATCTTCTCTTTTGTGGCATGGTGTGGTATGTACTGCTTTTGCCTCCAAGAACTTCTATTTCTAGCTTGCTCTCTGGCCAGGACATTGACTTGCTTGGTCTGCTTAAGTGGGCTCCGCTGGGTCTTGGCCAACAGAGGGGTCCAGCAGTAGATTTGAAAAAGGAAGGAGATAGAGAGTCGCTAAGGGGTCACCTCAGGCCAGCTGTTTCTCCGGACGGAAGAGCGCTCTACTCATGCATTACCGTCTCCTCACTGTGCTCTCGTCATGAGTTCCAGTGACTGCCCTTCCCCACCCTCCTTCACTTCTGGGGTGGCATCAGCTGCGTGGTTCTCCATCTTGGGATTCCGCACCGCCCCTAAGGTTTCCCTGCCAGCACTTATGCAAATGGTCCCTCTTGGGTCACTCTCCTAGGTCTGTCTCTGGCTGGATTCCTGAGAAGTGCTCATTGTAAGTGCTTCTTCTAACTGGTCCTTCTTCCTGAACCCCTTCATCCTTCTTTATTTCCGTTGGCATGCAAACCTATGCTCTGTGGCCAGTACTCCCTGGCAGAGGCCAGTGCTTCACATAGTAATTAAATCTCTTATCCAATAGGCAACACTTCTCTGCATATGCCACAAGCCCAACTAGGACCTGTACATTCAAGTTCAGAGACAAGATAAGGCTGGGGGAGGCTGATTCATGGAAATCATTCATTATATTCCCTTCCCTCTTCTTCCCCTTTAATGGTATCATTGTGTTTAATTTTGGAGTGGCATGTCCCATCTCCCTCAGGACAGAGGCACACAGATGTTGATACTTATTGTATAAATATCTATTACATTTGCTCTGAAATTCAGTTGCATTTGAATTTCTCACACTGTGCAGACAAATATGCACAACCGTCATTGATAATGGAGGACACCGAGGTCCCAGGGAGGTGCAGCAACTCGCCCTGGGTCACAGAGCATTTGACGGCAAAACTGAGGCCGACTGGAGTCTTCCGGATGCTAATCAGCAGCGCTTGCACATGGCCCGTATGCCTTTCTGTCAACAATATTCAGCTTAAGATTTTATTATCCTGATAAAAAAATTATCCTCAGCTTTCTTGTTCCTTACCAACCCTACTGCGCCAGGCTTCCTCATGTGAAGCAACAGCAAGATAAAAGGGCACCTCCTGGAGAGGGATGTGGGTGGGGATCAAATGCTGCCGCATCTGCTGGTTCCCTCGGGGGACTGCACTGGACTGTCCTCTCCCATGCTGCCCTTGACGCACCAAATGAATAGGCTCAGCCTTTCCTGGGCTCCCTCCTGTGGGATGTTTTAAATGGGTTGCATGGGAGGGAGTGACTCACATGTGGGGTGGTAATGCAATTGTGGAAATGAATACCTACAGAAGAACAGAAAAGCTTCAGGCCCTGCAGGGCTTGAGGATGCCCGGAGCTTATCCACTGATGATAGGGAATTACAAGAACTCTCAATTTAGACTGATTAAATAAGCGGGGCAGGAAATAATATAAAATACATGGCACAGTAATTTGCTTTTCAAAGAGGCTTTTCCTGTCCCCTCCCCACTTTCCCTGGCTCCTTCTGTGATAGCTCTGCACCCAGATGGATGTGCATGCTCAGTAATTCTATTACCCATACAACATGAGCTCCTTTTCTCCTCTTTCCTGTAGCCCAAGGTGGATTTTAGCATAATGACTTAGGTAACAATTTTTGAATAATAGTTCTTCAGATCTGAAGAGTATCTTGCTTCCAGGGCACAGGCTCAAGCATTGGCAAACTTTATGTCATTTTGTAAACCTCTTGAAGTCTCTGTGAGACTGAGCAGCACACACAGCCCCACCACACCGCAGCAGGAGAAGCTGGAGGGACTGACCGGAAGGAGGCTGCTGCAGAAAAGCCCCGCCTGGGAGCAGGATGCTAGCCCTGGCTCTGCAGATGTGCCATCTCAACAGATGTGCCATCTTAGGCACGTTCTCTGACCTCCATGGGATTCTGAGTGATGGTCTGGCCACTAATGAATTTACTAAGGTGATTGCTAAGCTCCTGTCTGCTTCAAATGTTGTGCAGAGGGACATATTCATCAATTTACAACGTGTTGTCCTGTACATCAACCCGGTCTTCACATCAAGTTATCTCATGAACTGAGAAAGGTGGGCCCAGTGAGGAGGAGGGATTGGCTTTTGGGGAACAGAGCTAATAGACAGGACAGCCAGCTCGAAAGCAGATTTCAGACTCTGAAGCCGCATTCAGGTTGTAACTCCAGGCCGCCTCTGAAGAAAAAGCCCTCTATGCTTTGATCTCCTGTGGTATGACAGTGAGGCTTTTCAACAATAGTTTAAGAAGAAAAGGGGGCAGGTTTTCGTTATACCAATCCAAAAGCTCAGTCAGTCAAGAGTGGTAACTTGCCGAGGGCCAGACCATGAGCTGCTCCCAGAGTGGGGCAAACCCCGACCTCGTCGGAAGCCGAAATCCCTGGAGAAGACCTCCATGAAGGTGTGTGCTCCATGCATGTGTGTGAGTGTGCAGTCCGATGCAGGGCTGGTGTGCCTGAGGGTGCCTTCGCATTTTGTTATATCTAGATGTCCCCCAAAATCTCAAGTGCTCATAGGTGGAGCTTTTAGGAGGTGACTGGATCATGGGTGTGTGGTATGAGATTAGTCCCCTGAGGGGTCTATCGCTGGGTGTGATGCTGGGAGGTGAAGCCTGGTGGGAGGAAGTGGGTCACTGTGGGCGTGGCCTGGGAGGAAATACACAGATACAGAGATAGATATAGATAGACATAGATATAGATCTATATCCCTCCTCCCTTGATAGCTCACTGCTTCCTGACTGCCTGAACGCTTTCTCCTTCGCTCTGCTGCCCTGCCTTGAAACCAGCCAACCGCAGGCTGAAACCTCTACAAACTGTGAGCCAAAATAAGCCCTTCCTCCTTCAAGTTGTGAGCGTCAGGCATTGGGTCTCAGCAAGGAGAAAGTAGCTAAGGCACATTTCATACCTCAAGCTTTATCTCAGACATGGGGAGCTCATCAGCCCTTTAAAATGGCCCTTTAGGGTTAAATAGTTTAAAAAGAGAGTGTTTTCTAATCCAGCTCTACTTGGTCACATCCCTAGTTCAAGTAACAGGGCAAAGGGGGCACGTCTGACTGGGCAGAAGGAGGGGACCTTACCCGAGAAGGCAAACGTAACCAGCTCCTGGCAGTCACGGCTGCCGTGTAAGGTCTGACGCACACTTGCCTGCAGCTGCTGGGCGTACTGATTGTCGATGGCTCACAGCTGAGCTCCTGGAGCAGCAAATGGCTAAACTGAAGACGGCTGCTTAAGCCACGACTCCTGCTCACTCCCACGGGCAGGGGTGGCCAGCAACCCCGGCTGGACGATACGGTAGTACACAGCAGCATAAAAACCTGCCCCTTTGCTCCAAGTGGGGACAACTCTGCAAGGCCGGGCAAGCTCCGGGGCCCCTGGGGACCCAATCGTGCTGCTCTCACTCCCCCTAAATTCACTGCACCCCAATATCAGTCTTTGAGATGGGCCTTGCAGGCTTCTTGCAGGAGTCAAAACCAGGCTTCTCAGGAGCCTGACCCGCAGCACACATCTTACTTTCTCTCAATCCTGAGAGGGTAGACTCTGCAAAATCTCCATTTGTTTTTCTTTAATTGTTAACAGCAACTCTCTTGGCAAGGACTTTGCAGATAGGACCCAATATGAAGACTGGACATGACTGATTGTGACTACTGGTCCATGTGTGCATACAATTATTTTTGTGTGTGTGTGCTGGGGATCGAACTCGGGGCCTTGTGCTTGCAAGGCAAGCACTCTAACCACTGAGCTAAATCCCCAGCCCTACATATAATTTTAAAAATGGGGAATTCCTTCCAAGACAAAGCAATACAAAGGATAAATGACTTGGCAGAAGAAATCTGGAGAAAATGATGTTGCCCAACAAATTAAGTGGAAATTCTACCACATAGGAAAGTAATTCAGCCAGGAAAAAATAAAGTTGGGCTACCTCCTTCTCCGGAGACCCCGTTTGCAGGCCACGTAGTGTCTCCTGCAGTCTGATCAAGCGCACCCTCCTTCCCTCACAGCAGACACCAACCACGGCTTCACTGGTGGCGTGTGTTCTGCCTGAGCTGTCAACCTTAATGTCAGTGTGTGTGTGTTTGTATTTCAATCAGCTTACCATACTGTGAGTTTTTCCTCCTGATAAACAAGTATGTGTCTATAAAACCTGAGTAAGTCTGCACAAAAGTAGCTACCAACTTCACTGTCAGAAAATCGTAAACTGGTTCTGTAATCCATCGTATTTCTTAGAATCTAATGATTGTGAACAACCAATCATCTGCGCTGAGGGCAGCACACAGCTAGATTCAAAGAGGGTTACTGTGCACAGGAAGTTGTGACCGGATGGTGTTACCTGAACATCTGGGTCTCCACATTCTCTGTGTAGATTAACAATTATGAAACATCCAACAAAGCAACAACTAAAGTCACGCCAGCCTTTAACGATCAGTCACTTCTAATATGATGAGGCTGTCAGGTCCAAACTGTGACACATATTTTGCAGGGAGCTGTGGGATGAATGTCTAGTTTTGTCCCTTTCTCAAACTTGCTTAGTTATTAAACAGTGGAATGTGGAAATCCTCTTTACAGAACGTGAATTTATTTTATACACTGTGAATGGTATGCCCACTTCAGTAGGGTTCTCCATCACGATAGGCAAGCACGCATCTCCTAAGGGAAGTTTTGTGGTTCACACTGCCTTCCGAAGCTCACTGAAGCGCAGAGTCACTGGCTTGCTTTTCCCTGTTGGAAGGAAGTCACGTGAGGGATAAACCTGATAGTGAGCCCCGTGGAAGCTCTCTAGCTTCTGCCTTGGGATGCACTGATACTGGAACTGGGCATCTGGGCGGTGGCACTAACCAAGCCAAGAGATTCCTCAGAGTCAGGTGTCACTCACCAGCAGGTGCCACACTGTGGCCCCTCCCCTTCACTCATTTCCAGCTCTTCTTAGGAGAGTTTATTAATTTTTCATCTTCCCCTGGGAGTGCCAGCTTGAAAAAAAGTGTGAAAACATGCAGAAGGTGGCCATCCTTTGCCTTCTGCCATGCAGGGGCTACAGGCAGAGGGTCCTGCTAATAGGGACGCCTCCTGCAAATAAGATGCTGCATGAAGGAGCAGGTGGTGAGAGAGGAGGGGCCGTGACTCCCGCGTTCTGACTTCTGCGCATAGCATTTGAAATTGAGGAAGGACTTCTAGGAGGGACACTTGTGTGGCTGAGCCTAAAACTCAGATTCACGGAAGAGCTCGCTGCTCTCAGATACCTTGCATGTCCAGTATGGCGCTCCCTGCCCTCAGGACACTTAAACCTTTCAGAGGTGGCTCTGTTCTTACATCTTTTTGCACTAAAATTTCTTGTGGGGAAGAGTTAGGCTTCTCTTTATAGAGAGGAAGTTCCACACCTGAGTTGAAGAATTTTAGGAGTACTTCATGCATCAGTCCACTAGAGTTGGGCTTTCTATTTCTGTTCTTTAGCTAAGAGATTCTTTCCTTAAGTGATTTATCATCCAGCAGAATTTCTTTAATTTTTATCTCAGGGGAAGAAAATAGAGTTTTTGACCCACAGAAGCACAACTAACCTGAACTTGGAGAGAGGGGAGGATTCTAGGACTTTGCTGTGGAGTTAGGTATGGAATATGGAACACAGAACACAAGTCTACTCTGTATCACGTAATTTGTGTGTAGATTCTCTCAGATTCTGGGAGCATCATTCCTGGGCTCCTTTAATTCTGTCAATTCAATTAGTTCTATAAAAAGAAAACTCCAGGCTGGGGATTTAGCTCAGTGGTTACAGTGCTTGCCTTGCAAGCACAAGGTCCTGAGTTCGATTGCCGGCACAAAAAAAAGAAAAAGAAAAAGAAAAAGAAAACTCCAGAAGTAACAGAGGGTGTAGAGGTGTAGACAAAGTCACAATTAGAGACACAGGCAAAGTGAGTTGTATGGTTTAAGGTAACTGCAGTAAGGACCTGATGACCCAGAAATCTGGTTCTATCATGTGTGAGCTCAGCAACCCTGGAAAATCCCCTTTCCTTGTCTGAGGATTAGGTGCCCCTATGGAGATAATGGAGATCATTCCAGCTGCCTCCTCCACCAGCACCCCTGTCTCTTCTCCCATCTGTTAGGATAGGCAGGAAAAGTTTTGCCAAACTGTTCCAGGATTGGACACAGCTTGCTTATGCATGTGAATGTGGATATGTGTAAGTGGTTTCCATTTTGTTTGCCAATGGGGTAGGTTGGATGTAAGAATAGCAGGGAAGAGAGACTGTCCATGATGCTTATGATGTCTGTGGCAGAGTGGACACATTAGTCAATCTGTACTTCCCTGTTAGATTTTGTCCTGGGATGGCTGCTGTCTTCAGGCAGTGGGTTTTGCTTTGATTTGTTTTCGAGTGAGAAAGAGATCTTCAGTTTTTACATTTACTTTTTGAAATGAGTATTTTTACATGAAAGTCCTGGAAAAAAATAGTCTCTATATGGCAAAAAACATCACTGCATTCTGCAATGATAATTCTAGAACTAGCCACAGTCTTTGTATGCAACTTTAAAAATTGTTTTCCCCTCCACTGCAAGGAAACTATTGGATTCTAACATCACTGTATTAGGCCAAGTTCACTCAGTATGCTTTCAGGCAGCAGACAATTAAAGCACTGAATAACTTCCCACTGGTACTGCCTAAAATTGCATTGCTAACCTTGGAAGCTGAAGCAGTTGAAATTAAACAACAGGCCAAATGTTAAGACAATGTATTGTGTTTCCACGAAAAAAGACCCTCAGGTTTTCTTGCCAAATTCAAGACCAGTAGACTGAGAAACATTTCCCAAGAAACATCTCATTTTTTGAGAGAGAACCTGAATTTTATGACAGTTGTAACAGCACACATTTATACTTCCATAGTTTTCTTTGTGTTCAGAGAACTCAGTGAACCATAAATATTTAATCCTGCACCAATTTCTTAGTCCTTATATCTTTAAATTCATTTTATTCATAGACTTTCTGTAGTTTTCTATCAGCTTTTGGACCTCCATAGAGGTCATGTTAGTTAGCTTTATGTTATTTAATGAAATGCCTGACACTGATTTATAAAGAGAAAAGATTATTTGGGTTCACAGTTTTGGGTGGTTCAGTTCATGATTAGCTGGCCCAGTTGCTTTTGGGTTGTGATGAGGCAGCACATTAGGGGGGGGGGGCACATGGTAGAACATAACTCCTCACCTCATGGCCAGAAAGGAAAGAGGAAGAGAAGGCCTAAGATTTCACACTCCCCTTCAGAGTCACACTCCAATGACCTAAAACCCTGCACTGTACCCTCATCTGTTCCCCATCTCCCAATAACACTATGCTGGTGACCAAGCCACTCGGGGGGCAGTCAAGATCCAAACCATCAGCAGAGATGGTTGGGGGGAGTTGGGGAGCCTTGAACTTGTCTGTAGGTTGAGATGGAACTTAGTTTCAAAGGACCTTCATTTTTTTCAGGTTATGGTGAGGTATTTTTCTGGGTTTTTTTTGGGGGGTGTTGTTTGGTTTTGGTTAAACAAATGCTAGAAGCCTACTGGCAGCAATCCCTATTCGTGTTGATCTAAATTCTTGATGGTCTGTTTGAAAAATATATTTCTGTCCAGTCATTAATTAATTTTCAGTTGCTCTTCTCTTTTTTTCCTGCTTTTGTGATAATTGAAACTCTTGACTCTCTCCATCAATACCAGTGAGGTAAGACAGTGAAGGGCTGGGAGAGTTTTGTTTCTCTAGTACTTCTGGGTTCTGATTTGAGATGGAAAAGCACTGGCTTTTGGCTAACCTGAATTTCTGCATCTTCATTTTCAGCCAAACATTGCTTTCCTTGTTCAATCTGCAGATACCCGTGGTAAATAAAATCATTGTCTGTAATGACACAATAAAGCAGGAGATGTACGCTTTGAAAATGTAGTCTGTCTATCTTATAAAGTACCATGAATTGTCTATCTCTGCACTTTATAGTATCTTGCAATTTTGGCTTGTATTTTTGCCGACTGAGGCCTTGCCCCTACCATCTTATAACTGCGAATGTTCAAAATGTTCTCATTTCAGGCAGTTAGTGAACATTGCACATCACATTCCAAGAACTAAATCAGATGAGGAGCTGAAGCTTTATTCCAACATTATAAAGAGGCCAGGGGAGAAATGGGCCCCAACAAGCCATCTGTGGTACACACTGCCATAAGTCTACACAACTGGCCGCGGGTTGCCCGTAAAACCATAGTCAGTGCCAGCTACCTTGGAGGGAAAGGCTCTTGAATTTGGGGCCATTTCTGAGTATTTGCTTTGGGGCAAATGAAAGCCAAAGCACCATCTTCATTTTCAATGTGTCCAACTCACTCTAAGCCCATGGATGGTGGCTGTGCCACATGAAGTTTGTAACTAGCCTGTGAAGTTTGGTTGCTGCTCCATGGCCAAGTCTGAGGGTGGTCGCGGGGTCCTGTCTGGTGATAAGGAGTCTGAGGGTGGCTGTGAATCACCAGGAGGCTGTGAAAGAGCCTGTGCAAGAGACTGGGCATTAGGAGCTCTTTTTCTCTTTGGAAACTGCAGAGAATCAGATCCCAGTAGCCCAGCCTGTCCTGTTCTGGGTGGGGCGCCAGCACCATGCCTCTCTGGACACTTCACTTTCCAGCCCCATCTGCTTCTCTGCGGTGTCTGCTTGGTCCCCTCACCCTGACGATGCTGCCTTAGTTTTTAAAATACATAACATTCTGCCATCAAATAAAGTCATTATGGTTATTTTGAATTCCAGGGTATTTGATGTGGCTTTTGGTATAAGCAACATCCTCTTGTCTTCTGAATGAATTTCCAGACCTTATAGGTGGAAATTGACTCACAGCAGGGCTAGGAGACCCGGAAGTGTGAGGACCAGACGTGAGGAGGGTGTTTCCAGTGAGACCCAGAGATGATGCTTGGAAATCATCATTAGAAACCCTGACTCACTGATCTTATTTTCTTCAGATTCTTAACTCAGAGTTTTATCCTTGGTTTGTAATTATCCAAACTTTCTTATGTTTTATTATGTTAATAGTAATCGGCATCATTGAAATTCACGACAGTATAATTTTATATAACATCAGGAATTATCTAACTATGTATGTTTTTGGGGGGAGGGGGACGCTGTGGATTGAACTCAGGGCCTTATGCTTGCAAGGCAAGCACTCTACCACTGAGCTAAATCCCCAGCCCTCATCTAACAATATATTAAAATGAAATCCCGATACTCAAAAAGAAAAATCCAAGAGAAATAAATACATGGTGTAAGGACCCATAAAATATTTTTTAAAGGAAAACATCTGAAATATTTTGATTTGATTTTTTTTACCTTTGGGTGAAAAACCAGTGCTGCCTCAAACTTGGGGAAACCATCGGTGGAGAACTGAAACAGAACAAAACAGAAAGAAGTGGGCTAAAATCTTCATTAAATTTGTTACCCTCTATAAAAGCCAAATGCCACTTTGAAACCTGATGCCAGTCCCCGAGAGGTCCAAGTTCCTGCCTTTGCTCTTTTTAATAGGCCGGCTGATTACGGAGCTAATCATGAATATAATTGGAAATCACTGTTGGATCCTTTCAAGTTTACTGCCAAATAATGTCTTGTGGAAGAACGGCAAGGGAAAATAATCCCTGGGGAAACTCTTCAAACAATGCTTTCAATAATCAGAATCGATAGTTATGGTGCTAGATTTACCTGGAGAAGTTCATAGTGTTTATAAAACATAATATTAACCCAAGAAAGCACTCTAATCCTCATCTCCGATACATGCCACAACGCTAGCCGTTGTCCTAATTACTTAATTTCTGACTGGTATTGACTGAAGTTCATTTTGGATTCTTAAACAAATATATGGCCAGAACAAAATACTCAAATTTGTCGGTTTATTGTTGGTCAACTTTACCCGTGCCTTTGGAAATGAGCCACTAAAGAGAAGCAGTTCTTTAGCAGAAACATGTCATTCGGCCTTGATTTTTATTTTAGGACAGGGTTTCTGCCATGAATTAATAGTCTCCGGAAAAAGCACTGAGCTACAATAACTGCTTTCTGGTTTTGATTATAAGGCAGAATGATTTCTGGTTTTCTGTGTTATTTGCACTGTGAATGGGATTCGGTTTTTTTCTCATTTAGCTACTGTGATCAGGTGAGAAAAATCTGAGCCTTTTCCATCAAAGCCTTGTAGTGTGACCAGAATACAAATTACTTGATTTTCGTTGCTTAAAAAAATATAGAGAGACAATGCGGCAGTGAGAATTTGAGATGGCGTCCAAGAGACCATGCACACGTCAGCTAGGGTCGCTATGTGTTGCTCGGGGTCTCGTGGGAGCTGACCGCATACCCTCCATCATGATGCTTTCTTTACACTAAAGGAGGCAAATTTTTAATATTCAGAGTGTTAACATAAGTACAGCTCAAACAGGCTGAGGGCTGGGAAGGAATGCTATTCGAGGCCAGTGCCCTGTTCATAACTCCAAGGAGATTGCTAATGTAGGGAAGAGGCACTGTAGCCCTTCAGGTTCAGTGGGCAAAGGTGTGAAGAGCGAGGAAGGCTGGAGTGGTGCTTTCTAATCGCACCTTAGTACCGGGAACGTTCCTGAAGGGTCTTTCCTTTGCTGAGTTTCCCTTTCCAGAACACGAGACAGAGGGAGTGTGTATACCAAGCCATAAGCAGATAAAATCCTCTGGAAAGGATGTTTTCCGAGAGAGAAAGAATCCTACATATTGAGTGATCAAAAAATGGCCCAAGGCTAACCTGGACTTTTTCAGGATAGAGCGAAAGCACTTATTTTATTATTATGATTTATGCTTTCAATTAGTGCCTCTTCCAAGTCCCTGGCATTTCCTATGTGGAAATATTTCTTTATGCCAGCCTGGCTCTATGTTGTACACTAATTCCTCTAGCATGTGACAGTCCTAAAAATATTTGAAACAGCTGTTTGATACCCTTAAGTATTCTCTCTCCAGCCTGAGTAATGAAGTCCAGTCCTTCACAGGCCAGCTGTATAAGAGCTCCTGCTGTTACAGGCACTCCTGGCTGGAGGGTCTCAGGGCATCTGTCCTAACGGTTGGCTACTGGGGGCAGAACACCACACTCCCCTCCCGGTCTGTCTGTGTGGAATCCAGCAAGAATTGTCTCTCCATTTATTCAGCCTACCATGGCACTTTCAAGACAGCTGAAGTCTCATCAGTTATTTTTGGAGACCACATCAGATCAGTGGCTCATTTTGAACTTGGAGTCTATTAAAACCACAAGTCTTTTTCACACATGCTCCTGCTGAACCACCGTGTGTATGCATTTAACTATATATAGTTATCTGTTGAGTGCTTATTATGGGCAAGGCGATGTGCTAAATGCTTTGCATCTTTCGCATCTCATCTAATCCTCACATCAACCCAGCAGCAGAGTGAGTATCCTCAGTTCCCCATTCCAGACAGGTGGAGGGTCAGATGAGTGGAGACTTACCTAAAGAGGTCTAGCTCCAGGGCAAGCATTCCTGAATTCAAAGTTATTCCATCTTTGTATTGACGTGATGTTTTTGTTGCTGACTTTTCTCGAAAGGGGGATGTAAAGGATCCAACAGCAAATAGCAGAACCATTAAATATAAATTGGGTTAGACCTACTCACCTTTTTAGGTTATTGAGATCTTCTTGGATCCTGATGTTGTCCCCACACACATTAGCTTCATGTCACCAGAGGATTTCAGCAGTCGGGATTACTACTCTCTTTAAGTCATTACTTTAAAAACAGAACCAAGTCAGGAGTTGCCCAGACCGCAGGTTATTTTTGTGTCTTAGAAGGTATTTTTGAACAAGAAGATTTGAACATACTGAGTACATAGTACCAGATTTGTTGAAGTTTTGCGACTAAATAACAATTTTAATCTACAAACAAGACAGAAATAAGATTGCGTTAAGTCAATCTGTAATGTCTTTCATTTGAAGATCAGCATTTCATTGTATTTCTTTTAAAACTATTGTGATACCTTTGTTCTATCTTTAAAGCCAATTATATCGTTACTTCCCAGTTTTGGATCTCCTTAAAAACTAGTATTCTAAGGTATCTAGATACTCGTCTGACATGAGTTTTAAAGAAATTAGATAGTGATATTGTAGTGATATGGTTGGTAGTGATATACTACCAACTCTGTGGAAAACAACAGATCACAAGGTAACCCCAGCCCCCTGTGGATAATTTCAAGATTTAACATACAGTACAATTCAGCTGTGTGGAGATACTGGAGTTTCTTCGATTTTTCTATAATGAATTGCTCAAACCACAATAGCTCTTTTGATTTTGCTATTGTATCCTTACACTGTTTGAGTCTGATACAATAAGTTAAACTGTTCCTATAGAAAATAGTGTCATTCAAATAAAAACAATCGAACTCTGAATGTTGTTTTATCTTCTCCTGCTCCTGTCCCCAAGATGCTATCTAACTGGGAGCAGGGTGGGGGACCTACTGTGCAAAGATGGTATGTTCGATCTCATACTGTTCCTGTTTGTCCTGACTCTCTCTTGTATGACATCTAAAGTGATGGCCTAGGCACACTG
This sequence comes from Hystrix cristata, assembly GCA_004026905.1. Lineage (NCBI taxonomy): Eukaryota > Metazoa > Chordata > Mammalia > Rodentia > Hystricidae > Hystrix > Hystrix cristata. The sequence goes on along the minus strand of PVJO010001969.1, from coordinate 5,129 downwards.
GGTTTTGGATTTCTGAGTGCTCCTTGGCCTCCAAAGTTGTCATATATGATCAGTACTTTTGATCCGTTCCTTGGCTTTCTACTACCTTCAGGAAAGATCGTCTATCTCCCTTTCATGACTCAACCTTCTTTCAGTTCTCACTGGAGACTGATCCAAGAGTTTCGGCGAGGTCTCCTTCCAGTCACCTGAATGCTGCAGCGTTAGCTTGTCCCACCACAGTGGGATTCATGGCTGGCTCTCAATTCAGTATTTACTCTGCATGTGGTGCTGTTATGGTTTAGATCTAAAATAACCCCAAAGCCTTATGTGTTTGGAAAGTGACTGGATTGTGAGGCACTATAGGTGCTTGCTGTCAGGAGGTGGGGTCTCAGTGGAAGAAGTGGGTCACTGTGGGCGTGACCTGGAGGGCGTGTCTCCCCGCCCAAGCTCCTCTCCTCACTCTGCTACCTGCCATGAAGTGAGCAGCTTCTCCTCTGCCATCAACTTCTGCTGTGTTGTTTTTTCTTAGCAGCTGTCTGGTCAGGGAGAGCCAGAGTAAACCTCTCCTCCTTTAAGCTGTGGGTGTCAGGTATAGTGTCTCAGCAATGGGAAAGTGACCAAGACAAATACTGTGCAGGCTTCTGTTTGTGTGACTCTGCATTTTGACCTCGGCTCCCAAATTCCAACATGGGAACTGCTATGGTTTGCAAGATCCCCCCAAAACTTATATTGAAATTTAATCCCTGCTGGTGGAACGAAGAGGGTGGAAATTTAATCTGACTCTCTTGTTCTGAAGTGGGACCTTTGGAAGGCAATTAAGAGTAAATGAGGCTATAAATGTGGGGTCCTAAACCAGAGGGACTATGGCTTTATAAGAAGGAGGAGAGACTCGTGCTAGGACTCTCAGTCTTTCTTTGCCCGTGATAGCTTGGGCTGCCCTGGGATTCTGCAGAATCTCATCAGCAAGAAAGACATCACCAGATATGGCCACCCCACTTTGAATTTCCTGGCCTTCAGAACTGTGAACTGAATGTTGTGATTTGTGCCTAGATGCCCCTACAAAGCCTCATGTGCTCATAGATGAGGCTTTCTGGACCTGGCTGGATCACTGCTGGGTAATACTGGGAGTAAAGGTGTGCGGTACTACATTAGTCCACTGACTGAAATTAGCATAGTTCTGGGTGTGGCTGAACGGATTTACTAAAAATGGAAGCCCTGCCCTAGTGGTGGATGGTACCACACAAAAGGTTTGCAGCCTATGAGATAAAAGGGAAAGGCAGACTGGCTTCTGTTGCTATATGCTTCTTCACTGCCTCCTACCTGCCATACCATGGACTGTTTCTCCTCTGCAATGCCCTTCTACTATTCTGTCCTTGGAGCCAGCCAACTATGGACTGAAACCTCTATGAAACCGTGAGCCAAAATAAACCTTTCCTCCTTCAACTTGTGGGTGTCAGGTATTTTGTCTTAGCAACAAGAAAGTAACCAAGATACTGGATAAACCTCTTTTCCTTGTAAGTTGTTCAGCCTATAATATTCAGTTACAGCAATGAAGACAGACTAAGACAGGAACTGAGGAAGAATGCCCTTGCTTTCGGTGCTTCCCCAATATATTTAACATTATCATGTCTTCAGGTCAAGGCTTAGAGGGGGCAGGGCAGGAACAAGTCATACTCTGAGCCCTGTGCCTTCTCCCACTTCCCGTCTGTGCCCTTGGAGGTTTCTCCAAGGCAGCGAAAAGAGCTGGCATTTCTTTGTTTCCTCAACATTATGACCTGTCTCTTTTACCTCCATCTGAGCTCTCATGGTGGGTGAGAGTGTCCCCTCTAAGTGGAAATCATTCTTTCTTTCTCAGCTGAGTGTGCAGAGTTAGGATGCGGATAGACTAAGGAGAAGACAGGAGAATTTGAAGAGTTTTGTCTCAAGGCGATGCATGGCCTGATTTTCATGGTTATCCTGCTGCTGTTTATAGCTTTAAGATATACAAGTCCTTCCTTCCCATGACTCTATCTGGCCTCTGTGCCCGGCATGGAATGGGGCACTGAAGTTATATTCTTCTCCGTTTCTGGAGAATTGGCTTCATTCGCATAGGGGTAGACAGCTATAATTATAGTTAGACAAGGAAGCAGGAAATCCCGGTGCCCTTTCTTTGGATGATAAGAAAATGTATTTTGCTCTCATAAAAATCAACAGGGAATGACTATTCTACTCTTGGGAGTAGAGCTTGAATTCTGAAGTTTCAATTCCGTAAGCCCTGACATGGCACGTTGGATCAAAGGGGAAATGGCCCTGGATCGAGGCAAGAGAAAGGATTTGAAGTTAGAAGGCTGAATTCACCGTGCACGGTAGTAACTTGCCGGCGCGACTGTACCAGATGTTTCACCACCACTGTCTGCCTGACTTCCCCGTGTCTGAAGGGGGACAAGAAACGCGTACATGGCTCACACTTGCAGAGGAATCTGACGCGAGGGACGGAAGTGACTGCAGGTTGCCCGCACCTCACCCCTGTCGCTTCCACCTCTTTTCCGTGTATACCCTGCCAGTTGTCTCTGAAGATATAAATGGCCCGTCCCACACTTCCGGAGCCACATGACTGTAACCCGACTCCTGGAGCGAGCAGGCAAAGGAACACCCCTCTCACCACCCTGCCCTCCCACTGTCCCGCCAATGACGCAGCAAGAAGGCAAGGCCAGGAGCAGGCGGGACTCCTAGCTGAGAAAATTAAGTTGTCCCCCACAAAATATGACGACAATTTGTCCATAATTTTTATTTATGTTTGTTTGTTTGTTTTGTTTTGAGACAAGGTTTCACTTTGTAGTGCAGGCTGATCTTGAACTCACTACACAGCCCAGGCTGGCCTCGAATTCGTGGTAATTCTCCTGCCTCAGCCTTCCAAGTGCTGGGATTACAGGCAGGCACCACCGTGCCCTGCTGCTCCTATAAACACAACCCGCATAAATCCTCTCTGTTCTCTCACTTTCTGTGGGTGGGGAGTACTGAACTCAGGGCCACACATGCTGGGGATGCATTCTGCTACCACTAAGATACATCCCCAGGCCCATTTATTTTTTTGGACTGGGGACTGAACTTTGGACTTTGGACTGGGGTCTTTCACATGGAGTTACATGGCAGCCCTTTTTATTTTTCGTTCTGAGACAGATTCTTGCTAAATTGTCCAAGTGGGACTTGTACTTTTGATTTTCCTGTCTCAACCTCTCAGAGTGCTGGGATTATAGGCATGTACCACTACACCCACCTCCATTTATTTCTTTTAAATTGTTAAAATTTGTGTTTGGTTTATATGCAAAAGTAGAGAAACAAGCGATTTCTTTTCCTTATTATTTCTAGCCATTATCAACCCTTTGGGTTTGTTGAACCACACCTCCTGCTGGCAGTATGGGTCACCACCATTTAGGCCTCTTACAGCTCCCAAAACAACATCTTTACCAATCTGGCATTTTTCCTGAAGCTAAGAATGTGCAGGGATCCCTGGTTCTTTCTCAGGGCCCAGTAGCATCTGAATTCATTTTAGAACCAGCAAGGCCTGAGGTGGCTCCCAGGATGCCTGGCTGGACTTAAACTCCTGAGGAAGTGAAGCCTGAGGAGGAAGGACATCGTGTTTTTCCCTGAAGTAAAAGTCAGAACATGGGTAATGACCTCAGGTCCAGTAGGCTGAGACCAAATCTCAGGAAGGATTGTAGCAATATTTTATGTATTATTTATGGTGTTGGTTACCTGGGTATATACATTTGTCAAAACTTGTAGAACTATATATCTAAGAACTGTGCATTTTAGTGTATGTAATTATACTTCAATAAATGTTTTATAATTTAAAAGGTAAATGAGTGAGTTAGTGAGTAACCAATTAACGAATGTCTTCCAGAGATCTCACTAGCCTACTGCAGCCCACAGTGAAATTCTGAATTCTCTTAATAAACCAATATCAGCCATTGAAATTGAAGAGGTAATCAAAAACCTACCAACAAAGAAAAGCCCAGGTTCTGATGGCTTCACAGCTGAATTCTACAAGAAATTCAGAGAGGATCTAATACCACTATTCCTCAAACTCTTTAATGAAATTGAAAAGGAAGCAGTACTTCCAAAATCATTCCTGGAAACACGCATTACCCTGATACTAAAACCAGAAAAGGACCCAACTGAAAAAGAGAACTACAGGCCAATCTCCCTAATGAACATAGATGCGAAAATTCTCAACAAGATTCTGGCCAACAGAATACAACGAATTATCAAGAAGATTATACACCACGACCAAGTAGGATTCATCCCAGGGATGCAGGGATGGTTCAACATACACAAATCAATATATGTAACACAACAAAGTTAAAGACAAAAATCATATGATCATCTCAATAGATGCAGAAAAAGCATTTGACAAAATCCAACACCCCTTCATGATAAAAACATTACAGAAACTTGGAATAGATGGTGTATATCTAAATCTGATAAAAGCTATATATGACAAACCAATGGCCAACATTACACTAACTGGTGAGAAATTAGAAGCTTTCACACTAAAATCTGGAACAAGACAAGGTTGCCCACTGTCACCACTATTATTCAACATAGTTCGAGAAACATTAGCCAGAGCAATTAGACAAGAGAAAGAAATAAAAGGAATAAAAATAGGAAAGGAAGAAGTGAAACTTTCGCTATTTGCGGATGACATGATACTCTACATAGAAGACCCAAAAAACTCCGCCAAAAAACTGCTGGATTTAATAAGCAAATTCAGTCGCGTTGCTGGATACAAAGTCAACACTCAAAAGTCAATAGCATTCCTATACACAAACAATACACCCACCGAAAAAGAAATAACAAAAGATATACCTTTCACAATTGCACACAAATAAATAAAATACTTAGGAATCTATCTAATGAAGGAAGTAAAAGATCTTTACATCGAAAACTACAGCACTCTAAAAAAGGAAACTGAAAAGGATATCAAAAAATGGAAAGACATCCCATGCTCCTGGGTAGGAAGAATCAACATCGTGAAAATGGCTATACTTCCTAAACTACTATACAGATTCAATGCAATTCCAATCAAGATACCACTAACATACTTCAAAGAATTAGAAAAGACAATCATGAATTTCATCTGGAACCACAAGAGACCAAGAATTGCAAAA